>CM055100.1:12115505-12227039 GCA_029204225.1 Diphasiastrum complanatum | reverse complement strand
CTAAAGAAATTTGAATTGTAACTATTAACTTCTGGGGAGAAGCTATAAATTGTGCAGACTATTGACAAAGGCAAGCAAGTGGATCTTGATTCCACTAACTATGCATATTTCATATCACAAGTCTTTATAAACTTAAGAAAGCACCAAGATCATGGTATGCTTAACTCAATTCTTTCCTTGTCTCACTAGGATTTAATCCTAGTGACTATGATCCTTCCTTGTATTCAAGTTTTATGCTAGTGATTTTATCATTCTTCTAATTTATCCTTGTATTCAAGTTTTATGCTAGTGATATTATCATTCTTCTAATTTATGTTGATGATATTATCCTCAGTGGAAGTTGTATCAATTTATTGAAAAAACTAAAATTGCACTTGGAAATGAATTCAAGATGCAAGATCTTGGAGAATTGCACTTCATCTTAGGCCTAGAGATTGACGTTTGTAGTGATCAAGCTTCTTCCATGAATCCTCCTTGGTATTCATCTACGACAATCGTTTAGATCTTCCCTGAAGCTCCAATTGAAGGAACTTTGCTATCTCCTATGATCCGGACTGCCAATACCCTGTATGGAGTCCTCCTCCTGAGATGCTCTAAAAGATATTTTTCCTGGTGAGAGACACTATCCCATAGCTCCACCGGATCGTGCATACCTATATCACCCTACCGCTTTGATACCATGTTAAGATCCTGTTAGGTTCTAGTGCGGTATGCAGATCACATCAACTAATCACCATAGACACGCTCACAATCTCTCAAAGATGGCACAACAAAAGTTATAGATTACAAAGAAAAAGCTGTACATATACCCAAAGCCCCAACATGCATGGGCTCGACACGTTTCAACATACTAATAAGGCACCTGTCTAAGTAAAAGGCCCAACATGGGCTAAAATACTGACAAAAGACCTAGGACATGCCCCTGAGTATAGCATAACGAAACCAAAATATACTATATAGGCTAAGTTTCCTACGTGTGGCTACCCGACTAACCCAAGTAGCCGCCTATGGGATGAGTGCCCGACTGATATGTCGATAATAAAGTGCCACTTGTAAATCCACACCTAAGGTAGGTTACCACGAGTCAAGAGGAGTGGTTGTGTCCATTTGGTAGTGATTCCTACTTTGTAGGATCTAGACCATGATTTATGATGAGATTTGTACCTACCATGCACCTACCAAGCATGACTCTTGGATCTAGGCTAGGGTTTTTACATTAGGACAAGAAAGTTGAGTCTATTTCCTTATTACATGCTGGATTTTCACATAACTTGGCAAAGGAAGTGTCTTTTACTATGTATTCTCAGTCTCCGTAGTGAGAAGATAGAAACCTTTTGGAACCTCAAGGAGTCACTCAGATTTTCTCTCTATGTATAGTGATTGTGATTGATTCCAATGAAAACCAGCTTTGGCGCACTTCAAACTCTATCTACAGGCTGTACTACAGCCTGATTTTCACACGTGGAAACTTGAATTATAGTTTTTGATCAATGCTTTGATTGTCTCTACTTGTTTTCTATCAAGCTGCTGAACTAGATCTTGTATTTTGATGACTAGTATCTAATAGATTGTTTAACAAGCACACAATCAACCTTGTGGATCAATCAAAGATCCATTTGTGGTCCTTAGTACTGTACTTTTCACATGGTATCAGAGCCATGATTGTGGGTGTGGTCTAGGCGGATAGTAGCTAAAAAGGGCTATGCCTTGAGGGGGAGTGTTAGAAAGTGTCAAGGCTATAGCCCTTGCACAACACTCTTGGAACATAAATGGATGGGTAGCTCAGTGGTAGAGCACTCCACCGAAATTGGGGAGGTCCTAGGTTCAATCCCTAGCCCGACCACACACACCAAGTGTAAAAACTTTTTACATAGTATCAAAGCCCAGGACTTGCTACAACCGTATTCAGTTGTGATAGCAAGGGGGAGTTTGCCTTGTCAACTAGTGCTTGCTTAAGGGGGAGTGTTGGAGGTGTAAGCTGCGCACCAGTCAAAGAGGCTCCAGAATGAAGCAGAGGGCACAGATTGGTGCCGTAAGAAATACAAAGATGAGAATGGGCAACTCAAACATTGTTGTAATTAATTAGTTTTGGATTTAATTCATGAGAACTAATTAATCTAGGCTGAATTCAGACTTTCTTAAAGTGAAAACTAGGTCTAGAAAGTACATCAAAGTGAAAGAGAGAGATAGAGTCATTCTATTGTTGAAAAATAGCCAAGATTGGCAAGATTTGCTTGAGAGTAGTTTTCACTTCATCTTATCTTCATTCCAGCTTTGTGAGGGAGTGATAGAACTGTGATTACAAGTCCATCTATTGGATTAGAAGTCAACATTTGAAACACTGCAAGTTAGAAACCTTTGTGAGTTCAAACAAATCTATATCTTGTGTGTAGAATTTCACTAGTAAGATGGGATCTGCTAGAGCATACCTTCTAGAAGCTAGTGAAAGGTTAAATTCTACCAATTATGTTATTTGAAAAGTGAGGATGGAGTTACTCATGGTGCTCCAGGACCTTTATGAGTTTCTAATTGATGATGAAGATGAACCTCTAGGTGCACAAGAGTTAGCTAAATACAAGAGAAGATCTAGGCTTGCACTTCACTGTGTGAAGATGAATGTAAGCAATGATTTGTTGAGAGAAGTATCAACTTGTACTAGTGCTAAAGAGGCTTGGGAATATTAAGATCAATCTATGAGTCTAGTAACACTTCGAGGGTACTCATGCTTAGGAATCAGATTCTACAAAGCCTGAAGAGGAGCGATGAGAGTGCACAAGTTTATGTGCTCAGAATCAAGTCTCTCAATAGGGAGTTAGCTTCCATTGGAGAGAAGATTCAAGATAGTGAGCTTGTTTAGATTGTCCTTAATGGTCTAGGGAGTGACTTTTCAAATTTGGTCCAAAGCTTTGCAATCCAATACACTTTGCCCACTATAGAAAAGCTTCACAGTGTATTAGTGGCTAAAGAGTGTAGGATGATGCATACCAATGGAATAATGAATGTTATTTCTCTGCAGAATGGTGATGAGAAAGCTAATTTCTCATTCAAAGGCAAGAAGAAGACCAATGGCAAGAAGAAGCACTTCAAGGAGACCAAGGAGGAGGATGAGGCTTCAAGCTCAAAGTGCAAGATCAAAGACAAGTCCAAGTACAAATGTTTTCTTCTATGGAAAGAAAGGACATTTTGCATCAGAATGCTTCAAGAAGAAGAAGGCACAAGAGAGCAAACAAAGCAACATTGCACATTAGGAGGAAGAGGATGAAGAAGAGTCATCCTTGATGGTTTCCAACAAACCACCATCAACCAAGAGCAACACCAATGATTCTTGGTGGATTGATAGTGGGGCTAGTTCCCACATGACATATCAAAAGGACATTTTCTCCACTTTACTTTCTTACAATGATTTACATAGATCTCATCCTATTAAGCTTCATTCTTGGAATAGAGGTTATTAGAGGATGTGATTTTAGCTTCATTTGTCAATCTAAATATGCTACATCCATCCTAGATATATTTGGAATGAAGAATTGTAAAGGCATTGAGACACCAATGGAGCAACATGTAAAAGCATCTATTGATTGTGATGAAACATCCTTTGAAGACATCACATTATATAGAAGGATTATTGGCTCCTTGATCTATTTAGTTATAGCTAGACCTGATCTTAGTTATAGTGTTGGAAAGTTAAGCCAATTCATGCAAAGTCCTCTAGTTTCACATTGGAAGATGGCCAAAAGAGTTCTTAGATACATTTCATCTACTAAGAATTTTGGCATTTTGTATAGAGGGACTAATCTTGGCTTAAGAGCCTATAGTGACTCGGATTTTGTAGGTGACAAAGTGGATAGAAGATCAACAACTGCTTTTGCCACCTTTCTATGTGATGGAGTAGTATCATGGCTTTCCAAAAAGCAAGATACCATCTCCTTATCTTCCACAGAATCCGAATACAAGGCCTTGAAATCAACATGCAAGGAGGTCTTGTGGCTCAAAAGGCTATTGGTGGAGCTTCATATCATAAAGGAGGAGATCCCTATCATCTATTGTGACAACCAATCAGCCCAATCACTTGGAACTAATCCTACATTCCATGCAAGGAGCAAACACATCAAGATTGCTCATCATTTTGTGAGAGAAAAAGTACAAGCAAAAGAGATCAAGCTCCAACATGTGTCATCATCAAGTTGCTTGGTTGATTTGTTTACTAAATCTTGACCTAAAGACTTATTTTTCAAGCTTAGATCTTTAGTTGGAGTGATTGATAAAAGTATTGTGGTTTCCAAAGCTAGATTTGAGGAGGAGTGTGAAAAATTGCCTACATTGGCAAATCTAGCCATGTAGAATATTGTACATTTTGTCAATATTTTTTGTTAGCCACTTGAATGGCCAAAGTGCCACTTGTAAATCCACACCTAAGGTAGGTTACCACGAGTCAAGAGGAGTGCGTGTGTCCATTTGTTAGTGATTCCTACTTTGTAGGATCTAGACCATGATTTATGATGAGATTTGTAGCTACCATGCACCTACCAAGCATGACTCTTGGATCTAGGCTAGGGTTTCCACATTAGGGCAAGAAATTTGAGTCTACTTTCTTATTACATGCTGGATTTTCACCTAACTTGGCAAAGGAAGTGTCTTTTACTATGTATTCCCATTCTCCATAGTGAGAAGATAGAAACTTTTTGGAGCCTCAAGGAGAAACTCGGATTTTCTCTCTATGTATGGTGATTGTGATTGATTCCAATGAAACCCAACTTTGGCACCCTTCAAAATTTGTCTATAGGCCGTAATACAGCCTGATTTTCACACGCGAGAACTTGGATTATAGTTTTTGATCAATACTCTGATTGTCTCTCTTGTTTTCTATCAAGTTGCTAAACTAGATCTTGTTTTCTGATGACTACTATCTGATAGATTCTTTAACAAGCACACAATCAACCTTGTGGATCATTCAAAGATCCATTTATGGTCCTTAGTACCGTACTTTTCACAACATCTGGTCTCTCGATATTGGAGTTCGAGTGAATTCCAAGACTGACGATGAAGTTTGATTAAGTAGCCGGTGAGTTTTTTCATAAATTCCAGTCGCCTTAAGCCATTGTAGGTAGGATTTCCTTTTATGTTGGATGTCTTGGAACCCAAAGAGGCCAAGAGCAACAAGGGTATGATGGCGTCCACAAATAGCCATGATGAAGTAGGAGTGGTTTAAGTTAGATTCTCGTGTATCTTTTAGGATTTAGTTGTAGTTTTCATTTTGTGAAGGAAGCTAGCATGGAGGCAGCCTAACAAGCTATCGCTCTTTCATTATAGTTTTACCTATAATAGATCACACGTTCTTTATTTTGACAAGTAACTTGACTTTACAATGTTTTTGTACTTCTTATTTGAGCCATGCCACATAATTTTCCTATTGTGCTTCGAGGCACGTTTAATTGTTACACTATTTTATGCCTCTAGGCATACGTACAATAATTACAAGTTTACCATTGGTGTCTGACTTTCTAATTACATTTCTTACGAAATGGAGGTGGTGTGAGCCCTCCATATGATGTCCCATGTCTTCAGCATATACCGTACCATGTGTTCAGCATATACTGTACATGTCCCATGTGTTCAGCCAATTTATATTTTTAAAGTTTTTATATTTTTAAAACTATAATATATAAAAATCTATATAGATATTTAAACATAAATTATATAAAACTAATAAATGAACAAGATTGTGTAATTGTTTGAAGAGAATTAATTGTTTGTAGTATCCCAAAAAATAGATTTTATTTTATCAATCTCTTTTTAGAAATAAAAATAATAGAAATCTTATAAATTTTAATAATATGTGTCAGTTTTTAGTAGAGTATAAATTGAGATATTTTAAGACATTTATAAAAATAAAAATATCATCTAATTTTAGTATAACTATTTAAAAAAATCGTAACACAACAGTTCAAAATATTTTTGTATTACAAATAGATTAAAAAAGTTCAATCAATCTTAAATTCTCATGACAGAAATTTTTTATTAATAATATCAAAAAATACATAATTTATATTTTAATGAAGAAGAGTATATTCGATGACTCAAAAGTTCTTAATGTCTATTAAGTCTTCGTGTTTCTCTAGAAAAGCCTCAGTAGATGCAATTGGTATCTTCTCAACTACTTCTCGAATGTAAGAACATTATATTTTTAAACTAAGACATCTATAAAATCTCTCGTGTCGCCAACTTTTTTACTAGAGAGATGACATAGTGTTCATCATCTATATACTTTCCAACCTCAACTAACTAATCTGATAAAACAAAGAGAAATTTTATTCTCATTTTTGTAGATTCTACTAACTTAAAATCTAATTCTACAACAATATAATGTCTACTTTTCTAAACAACAAATGTGCTGATAATATCCTTCCACTAAATAAATCTAGCAACCAATAAACTAAGTCAGAAAAAATTCAATCAAATAATTTATTAACTATTGTGACTTTCGATAAGAACAAGTCATAGAATTACTCATACAAATTTTTAATTCTTTTGTAATAGTTGGGTATTAGAATAAATTTCCAAAGCTTTTTAGTCTTGATGTGTTGTAATACAACATTTAGAGTTCTCATCTAATGAATGATAGCCAATGATTATGTATTCAATCTCATTACAAAGTCGCATCCCTATTACATTTTGAACTTGAGACTTGTACTTGAAAAACAAATTGGTTTTAGAAAACAAATAACAAATTATTACAAAAATGTATACATAAACTTATATTTGGGATTGCATGCTAGTAGAAAACTCACCAACAATATTCTCTATTTTAACATTGCAAAATTCTAAGACGAGTTTTTTAACCTCAGTGGAATGGTAATTTGAATGAAAATAACAATTCTATATATAGAAATAATTGTGTACTCTACATACAATAGATTGTGGATATGTGGTTGAAACATGAATGGACAAAAGTTGAGATGAAGACTTTGTCACAATCTCGTCAAGCTCTCCTGAGGTGGCTTTGTGAGAGAACAAGTCATGGCAAAGGAGGTGGAGCTTCACCATGTGTCTTCAAAGGTATGTATAGCTGATATCTTCACCAAAGCACTTCGAAAAGACTTGTTTACAAAGCATAGGACTTCACTTGGAGTATTCTCAAAGTCTATGCTAAAACTAGTGGAAGAGGGAGTGAGAAATTGTCAACTAGTTTGGTCTTTTGTATTTGGCAATTGAGGCCAATTTGCATTTTAGACTTAGAGATAGACATTTCAAAGTTATTTTAGTCTAAATTTTTCTGAGTTACTACTTTTAGAAAGTGAAGGAAATGTAGAAGGTCAAGTTTGGAAGATTCAAATTTGGATAGTTGATTCACTGAATCTAGTCTATATTGTAAGTAGGATATTTGATCTAGAAGTTTCTATGAAGGGAAACCAAGTTCAAAATAAGGCATGGACCTATTATTAATAGTGTACAAGCATGGGAGAATAGATCTTCTCTCTCTCTTATCTCATTTCATGCTTATACATGAGTTCTCTTGGGATCACCTATCCATTAGTGCATTATAGTGATGATATCTTGCAATGTTGTGTGTAGAATGCTTATATTTGTTGTGATTCAGATCCACACATGTGAAATATAGTACCTTACTGTTATTGTATGGAAAGCAACTTCATTATTTTATGTATTTGATGTTTGATCAATATCTTGTTGAGTTTGCATCTCTTTCATTAAGTAGATGTTGATTTTATATACATTGCCAACAGTGCTAATTGTGTTGTCATTCATAACCAAAGATCAAGTGATATCTTTGGATGTTAGTGATTCATAAAATCTTCACAAGACATACATCTCGACCCTTGCAAGGCCATCACTAAAGGATGTAGCATTATGGTATATAACACTATACGACCCCAATACCCAACAGAGTAGGGATATTGTTTTTATTGAGAACCAATTCATTAATTTCAAAGGCAAGGATAAAGTTTTATGGAAGCCATCGATTACTTTTGCCATAGACATGACAATTCAAGCATCTAGTTTGGGTGTCGACAATCGAACAACTATTCAACAATGAAACTGAAGAAGATGTTGCTATTATATAGGAGCAACAAAATCGAGGGCCGGATCATCAGTTGATCCACCAGAGTGCGCACACAATCCACTTGGATCTCTCATGTACGTGTGTGTCTATACTAGCCTAACATCTCTCTGCAGTCAACTCACTAAGCCAATTTATAACAAATCTTCTTATGATCCATTGGAAGACTCTAATTTGTGTCATGAGATGCATTTGAGCTACAAGGACCTATGCATCTACTATGGGAAGGTTGCCAATGACAACCCCACCAATTCAATGGATATATAGATGCAAGCTATGTAGGAGATGTAGATACTCATAAATCTACATCTGGATTTATGTTCTTTTTCAACAAAAGTCTTGTCTCCTATATTAGTTGTAAGCAAACTTCTATATCTCTCTCTTTAATACAGATAGATTATATCATTTGCTTTGCAAGCTATTAAAAAAGGTTGAGAAATTTACTATTAGACATTAGTCTGAATCAGTACATCTGATAGATATATTATGTGATAATCAAAGTGCCATTGCCTTATTGACCAATCCTCGATTTTATTCTAGGAGTAAGCACATATCACTATGTTAGGGGTAAGATTCTCGACAGAGAGGTAAGCTTAACTCACTGTTGAACGTAGGACATGACGTAGATATTTTTATGAAGGCACTGAATATTGATGAACCTAACAAATTCTGTACATCGTTAAGTCTAAGGATCTATATATTCATGAATCCAGATTAAGGAGGGGTGTTGGATTTACTCCTCTACTAACCTGAATCCCATGTTAATCTCAATCCATTTATATTGCTAAATTTTTACTCTTATTGTCACACAATCTGATTATCACGTGAGATTTGAAGACTTGTGTCTACGTGATAGTCAGATTGTTGAGGGTCGGAAGGGTCAAACTCAAAAGAGTCAAACTTCTTGACAATTCGACGTCAACTAGAATTGACTTGAATTAACTAAATCATCGAGTTTGACTGCTGACATGGCACTACTCAAAATGAAGCTAGACATGTATCTAGCCACTCCTGCTACTATGCAACTACCTTAACAATGACTACAACCATTTGTCCAGATAATGACAACCATGACTATCGCCTACCAGAATAGTGACATCCACATCTGCTATCCACCTAGATGGTGACATTTACCACTTCAGCCAAGATCTACATATTGGACAACTTAATGTCTCTATGTCATTTTGTATATATCTGCACAAATTGTATTACAATAGATGATGATGCTACTAATATTAATTATATTATTCATTCATAGACAAACATTGTAGATGCTTTCACGCATCAAATTTTGTTTTCAGATTGAGATTCAAAATAAGCTCATATCTATTATAGAACTAAGATAGTCTTCAGCATGCGGTTTCGCTTGCAATTGTTTTGTGGTCTAGCATGTACTAACTTGTATTTTCATATTCGAGTCTAAATTGAATCATCATCTTATTGCATTCAGATTGTTGTCAGTATGCATGCAATACTTTCTTGATTGTTTTGTTTGATTTCTCTTATTGTTTTGTCTGAATTGTCTGTTTTACTTCTATAGTATCAGTTGCAAAACTTTATGTTTGTCTATGAAATCGATACCATTGATTCTAACAACGTTAGGATCAAGTACGTTCAGTCTAGTCTCTTGAGTCACTACCCTGATATGATTCGATACACTTAGTGCATACATTGAGGAATTGTTCATAACTCCATCATCTTGTTCGATTCCCAGAATTTAGAGAGAGAAGAGATAAATCCAACAAAGATTCGATCAAATTCATAGGCTCAAAAATTTCATTGAAAAATATGTGTGAAAAAGTTCATGTGAAAGAATTATATGAAATCATGGTAGTTAGAGATTTGTTTTCAAAAGTGTTTGAAAATGCACATTTTGCTAGAACTTTGAGTGTAATTGTGTGTTCATTTGATAAAACTTGTGTTGTTTCTTACCCAATCTATAATAATGAATAATGTAACTATTACAGGGTTTCTGAAAAACAAACCACAAACTTTGAAAATCAATTTCAAATTTTAATTTCAAATCCAAGAGTAGCCTATAGTTAAAGTTGTTGTCAATGACATTAGATTTTGTAACAAAAATATCATGAGTCCTTGAAATCCAAAATGGGCCACTATACTTTTAAAAAGATTAAAAAACAACAATTCAAGAGAGAATGAGATTAAAAAAAAAACACTACAAGTGATGGAGACATTAAAACTCCAAGATGTCCACAAAAGAACAAACACAAAAAGAAAAAAGTATTTGAAGTAACCAAGCATTTATTGTGCATTTCATATAGTTATTATGTTCAATTCTACTTACTAAGATGTCTGAAACCTCACTTTCTTTCTTTTGACTTGTGCTTAGTAACCTAGCTTTGACTTTTATTGTACTTTTGTATGAAGTTAATAGTCAAAGCAACTTTTTGAGAGAAACAAAATATATGATAATTGAACAAACAATGTACCTCGCCCTCTCAAATGAGCACATTGTTGTAGCTTTCAACACATGGCACCTAATATGGGTCCCTTTGTTGACTATCTTTCTACTTCCCTTCCCAAAGATACACTTGTACAACAAATAGAACACTGTTCAAGAAAAGCATTTTATTTTCTCGTTTTTTAGATAATTGACAAAGATGTACTATATATGTACAACAAACAAGTAGGTGTCTCATGTACACTCTTAGTTAAAAATAATCAAATTATATTTCAAATATTAACCTATTTATCAACTTTGTTTTAAAGTTACAAGCTCAATGCAAATGCAATAGTAAGCTTACTATATATAATATTGAAACCTAGATTTCTAAAAAAATTCCATACCTTGAAGTTGTCACCTGCAAATATTATAATCTAGGCCAATGCATTATTGTAGATACAATATTTATCATACAATCACAATATTAAAATAGATGATATTCATGACATACATAATGATAGTATGAAGAAACAAATACTCTTAATTTGTTTATTTTTTGAAATTCTGCTACTAGATTATATTCTTAAAAATACCAATTTGTTCTCTCTTGTCCCATTGCCTACAAGACTTATTTATACAATTTGAAAAGAAGGAAGTTTTGAGCCTTTAAGATATTAGATTGGCATTTTGTTCTAACTTCAAAAAATATTACTCAATTGATTGTTTTTGCATAAACACGTGTGTGTGTGTGTGTGTGTGTGTGTAGAGAGAGAGAGAGAGAGAGAGAGAGAGAGAGAGAGAGAGAGAGAGAGAGAGAGAGAGAGAGAGAGAGAGAGAGAGAGAGAGAGAGAGAGAGAGAGAGAGAGAGAGAGAGAGAGAGAGAGAGAGAGATCCATATTCTAACATTAAAATGGAAGAAAAGCCTCTACTGCAAAATAATTAGCTTCTCATAAATTAAACTAAAAAAATCTATATTATGCTAGTCTTTACTACTCTCTTTGGTGAATAGAATTGTCAAATTAAAAAATTTAATAATCTAAATGGAAGAATATAAACATACAAGAGTACATTTCTTTTGGCTCTATTACCACAAGGTAGAGTAGTGTGGTTGTTTGATAAAGCTTGTTGTAATAGTTTCCATTGAAATGTTTTCAACTTGCCACTATGAATAAGTTTGATGAATTTGAAATGTTGCTTTCACGAACTATAACACTTACTATTGAGTGTATATTGATCTTACCTTTTTGCATCTACTTCATTGTTGCTTGACATATTGCAATGATTATATTTGATAACACCTAAGAAAGAACTAATTATTTCAACAAGTATAACCTACCAAATATGGTAGCTTTGTGTCTTGATAGAGTCTAAAATGTGCAGGTCCTTAATTGACACAGTCACATTAATACATTCAAATTTTTTGAAATGCCAAATATTTTACTGTCTCTAACCTTGTACGACAAAATATATATAAGCACAAGCTTTGATAACTTATTGCCAGGCTTAAAAGATTGTAGATAAACAAGGAAAAGCATAAATTTTCACTTGAATTAACACCAAAAAGAGAAGATCCATTCTAGTAGTGTGAGTGATTCAAAAGGTAGCTTGGAATGCAAGTGATCCCAAGGAAGCTCAAATTGTAAGGAAATATTCATGTGGGCCATATTTCTTGCTACATATACCTTCTTACTTAACAATTGAGACACTTTTCTTTTGTATTCTAGACCTCTAATCATTGTTAGTAAATACATGTTTGTAACTTAACAAGGTGCAGTCCTTCATCCCATATTTATTGTATTTCAAAACCAACATTAGATTTCTTGTAGCATGAGTTTGTGTCTTTCCAAGTAGATAGCTAAGAATTAATGATATGTTAGAGAATGATCATTCGAGCTAGAGAGGCCAAATACTTATGTTTCCACTTCCTAAATTTTCTATATCTTTTGGAATTGCAAACCATTTGGTGTTTGTTGCTAACCTCGACCTTCACTGGGATCCCCAATCTAACATGGACTAGAAATTAGTAAAAGTCATGCTTACAGAGATCCAATTGGCTTTGTAAAATTATTTTCTTATACCATTCAAACTAGTAGTTTTCATGGTCAGTATAGAATTGGAAGCTCATTGAAATCATCTAGAGTGGACCACAATTCCAATAGCTCATGATTTGAAAATTCCATAAAAAACTTAGTTCTTTTAATGATTATATAATTTAGGTTGGTTAAATTTTTACATGATTGAAAAATTTCAACCAAAATCTAGATGTTTTTAAAGCACATTAAATTTTGGATTTTTAATTCAATACATGAATTCTAGTTGAAAAATTCACCAAAACCATCAAACTTCCTTTGATTTCCATCAAAATCTATGGAAAAAATTGCATAATTATGATCTTTAGGCTGAAAGTACACCAAATTTAGAGAAGCCACCTACTTGGGAATCAATTACACCACATGCAAGGAGAAACTTCCAAAAATCGAGAAAAACAAGAAGCAGCTCCACCTTCCGATTGATGCAAATCCTTGTTCTAATACCACTATAAGAATTACCTTATGAAGATCAGACTAGATCTTGTTGCAAAACAACCAAAAGGACACCTATGGAGCAAAACCATCCAACCAATAGGAAATGGCTAGTCAATACCCTAACCACTTCACCCCCATGCCATGGTGAATGAATGCAAGAGAGGAGAGGAAACCTGGCTCAAGAATCTGAAATTCCAATAAGGAGATGGACGAATTTTCATGGTAAGTATTCTCTCTCCAAAGAGAGAATATTCTTCTTAGGATTCCCATGCAGCCTATAATAAGCTATTGACCTCCTATTCTTGCATTATAACAGTCATACACCATGCAAGTGCTCCTATGTCCAATAATAGGTTTGGGCCCTCATATGATTATTAACTATCTTTACGGGCTAAGCCTAGAATGATGAGGCATAACCAATAACCGTATACACTAGAGTGACTGGCTATCTATGTTAGGACTTATTCCGAATCCCACATACTGGACATGGACGTAACACTTTTTTCTCTTTACTTTTTGGAAACTAATTAGGTGGACAGAGTTAGGGGAAAGAGGTGGTGTGGTAGTGTTAAAGTAGAAAAACTTCCAAATATGCAACTAGATAAAAGTTAGAGCTCTATCCTAGTGTTCTAACCCTTTTGACAGGTGGAGAAGTTACTCACCACGAAGAACTATACCTTATGATTTGCCATGTAACGTGATGATGTGGCATTGGCCAAATGAACATATGCTTAGAAAAATTTCACAATATTTGATTTCTTCATTCAAAGTCTTGTAGCATTCTATCATCTGAGAACAAAAGGCCATTTTAGCCTTGGAAAAAATATAGGACTTAAAATAGACAATTTTTACATTATTAAGAGATCTAACTTCAATGAGGTCAACATTAGGGTTGATGGACCATCTTCAGGTTCTGATTTTAGGGTTAGGTCAAATGTGGTTGAGAAGAAACTAAAACTCTAGATTTGAGTTTCTCTTGTATACATATCATTGTAAATCATAATCTAATTTGATGTAGAAATCGAGATTTCAAACTTTCCAACATTTTTTTTATGTGTTGGATCTTCAGTGTTTATTCCATTGATTTAATATTATTTGAAGTTATTATAGGTCAAAATTGCTTGTTGTACCATCAAATCTAAATATGACCCAAGTCTATTGTTGACAGATCCCGTGCTCCAGAGGACCTATTGTTTACCTTTCTGCTTCTTGCTTACAGATCTATTTCTTGCCTGTTACCAGGCTTGTTTGGGCATTACTTGATTGTTTCTTATTTGTTACAATGCCTAGGCCAGACAGAAACGGACGGAATAACTCTGTAGTATAGGTTTATTGTCCTGCCTATCAGAGGACAACTCATGGTCGAACCCTCTTGAATGCACTTAGATTCTACATAGAGATGCAAGCCAAGAACGCTCATTCACAGAAGAGAGTGCAGCCCAAATGAATGTTCTATAGATTCTACTGCTACTTATTCTAAAAACAGATTGAAATCAGATCCTACACTACACTGAACTAAGCTACATTTGCATAAACTGATAAACAAGAAACAAGAACTAATCTACAGCATGTTAGAAGTCCAAGAATCAAGAAACTAATCAGCCTTTTGATTCTTGGACGTCCCAAGAACATCAAGAACTAGAATGTTAGAGAATATGCAAGATTTATGCCACATTTCTAGCCTATTTAGTTTACTTCAATGTTGGCTCCTACATTAATCGACAAGAAAACATGAGTTCTAATCCACAACTAGGAAAGCAAGAAAACTAATCCACTCTAAATTCACAATCACACACAATATGAATGGAAGGGCATGATCATAGGGGCATCACTCAAGAAAACCATCATGATCAAGGAGCTTAGTCTAGTATCAAACTCATGGGAAATCTTCTCATTAAGAATGGAGTAGATACAATGCAAAAAGCTCCTCTTCACAAAGAGGGAGTCTCTTAAATAAGCAAGAGAGCTCCTTAGGTGGCATCCTAGTTCCGCATTTCACAATCTACAAGTGGAATAATGCTCTCCATTAAAGGTCACCATCAAAAGGTGGCTCACTCTACTTTCTTTAAGAGGGGTCTACTTGCATTTATTTACATTTGCTTAGAAATACTAGCTCCTACATGGTCATTCCATCTTCCGAAATACACCATGAGGCTTACACAGTTCTTGCATGTCTTTCCTAGCTAGTATTTCTCGGCTCTCATACTCGGCTCTCAGTCTTCATTAGTCTCGTCTTCTCAGAGACCTCCTCAGTCTAAGGTGAGAGGTGCTCTTGAGTTGCTCTGTCCGAGTGTCTCGGGGATTCGTCAGAATCAGCCAACGTCTATGAGCCTGAGTGGAGCAAATGCCAAGAGAAGCTAGAATTAGGAGCTAGTTTTGTTTCTACTTGTTATATTCAATATAATTCAGCCTACTGTACAATATGCATCAGTGTTGTGAATCATTAGGATTCATTTTTTGTTATAAATCTATCATGGTATCTAAGCCTAATAGATAATGAGTTGTAGATTTGATCTCTTTTAGCTTCTAAACTATATTGCTTGTAGTTTTGGTAGTGCCATAGCTACTAGTTGTTGTTCTACTGATTACACATCACTGACAATCTTGTTGAGCTAATGAAGTTTGCTTTCTACGACACTGAAATATGAGCTCAAACGGATGAGATATGGTCAATTAAATGAATAAAACATAAAGTGTAAACAACTTAGGACAAAGGGTCCTAAAATAAAATTATAAATAAGAAGTACATAATGATGATGAAATGATGACCATTGTACTCAACATAGTGAACTGAGCAATTTTCGTTCTTTAAGCACTGAATTCCGACATTAAACGCAAAAGTTAAGGCTACACGAAGACAGGGGAATTAACAACTTAGAAAGGGGCCTTTACTTAAATTTTTTTTTGATCTCATTGGAGCATTGGACCGTGGAAAAAATGAAGCCGTAAAAAATCCTGAAATTTGATGGTATTTTTTTTATGTCGGTTATTTGGAAGAATCTCCCATGTGCTCGAGGAAGAAACCCAGACTGTTAAAATCATTTGGACAAAGCCGGACAATATTTTTTTTCAGAGGGCATAGAAATGAAAATAAAGAATATTCAAAGAGAATCAAACAAGGAATATTTCAGGAGAGGCCGCGAAGTCTGTGGCACGTAGAATGGAGAGGGGCTAGAGAGAGAAACCACCCGACGCAGGGAAGGGTAGAGAGAGAGACATCTCAACCAACATAGGGAAGGGTAAGAGAGAGAGAGAGAGATCTCGACCGAAACTCAACCGGAGGAGAGAGAAGGGGTGGAGAGAGAATGATCTCAACCGGAGGAGAGAGAAGGGGTAGAGAGAGAAGGATCTCAACCGGAGGAGAGAGAAAGGGATCTCGACCGGAGGAGAGAGAAGGATCTCAATCAAAGCCAAGAAAGCCTGAGCTCTCGACCGAGCTAGAAGATGTGAGGGAGCATGAACTCTAGACCGAGCTGGACAGGGTCAAAGGAGAAAGCTTCCAAACAAGGTCGCGCGTTTCCATGGCTAGGTTACAGCCACAACCAACTCCAATCTCGTTGATAATGCTCCTTCAACAGACATGGCAAAGCAATTTATAAGGTCCTACAAGCCCGAGGAAGTGCAAATCTCCGATGCTTAATCTCTCCAGGCTGCCACAGAGGTACCCGCAGACACAATGATGCAATGATGCAATGACGATGGAGGTGTCAGTTTCTGACACAAACTATTCTTTCCTTTGTTGAAGGCTTGACGCCTCATTGGATAGATGTACCCCTGTTACTCGGAACCATTGGGAAGCAAATACTTTCAAGAGAGAGAGAGCGATGAAAGATTAACATTGCAGATAGGCAGCGCTTTTGTCTACAATATTTATATGGATTGATTTATATTTTTCTGCATATGACTTGTGTTCTTCGCTTTTTGATCTTTTAATCATTCTTGTACTGTGGCGAGTTCATTTGCTCACTTCCTCGTTCGCTTCCTCATATTCGTCTCATCTTCTAAATCTATTCAACTATATCTACAACAAGATTTGATCGCTAATTCTACCAGGATTGATTCAGTGTTTGGGTTTCGAATAGCAAGTTTGTTTTACTCTGAGGTAAAATTTGTGAAGAAAGATTTTGAGCAGAGCCCAGCCTCAGTTAACTCAATGTAGAAAGCATCTGATACACTTGAATTGGACGTACGCTGCTGATGTCAACCTCCACCGCTTGCACAACAAGCAAATGTATTACAACTGGATCATCATAGCCATTTGAATAGATGACTGCATTCTTGAGATTGCATAGTCCAGCCACAAGCAATAAGTGTGAAAGATTTCAGATCCTTAAGATCCAATCTACTTGAATGATCTTTGGTTAGAAAGAGAAATACACTACCAATTTCATCAATGTAGAAAAATCAGCATCTACACACAATTTGAGATGCAAACACTAATAGAACTTGATCAAACTTGAATGAAATGATTATGTACTGTTGTTGTCCGTACAAAACCAGCAAGCTACTGTATTTCACACGTGTGGATCCAAAAATAACAAATATAGATTATTCTACACATAGAATTGCAAGCAATCACCAAGATCGTGCACCAGTGGATAGTAGAACCCAAGAGAACAATGTATAAGCATGAAATGAGATAGAGAAGAGAGAAGATGACTCTCTCCACGAGTTACATCCTTTTATAGCAGGTCCAAACCCTATTTGGCCACTTGGCTTTCCCACCAAAATGCTAACCCTACCAATTTTGGGTCTAGATTCAGTGTACCCAACTTATTCAAATTGAATCTACTCAAACTCGCATTCTATCTTTCCCACACTTTCAAAAAGTGTTTATTCAAATGAAATTTGAACTAATGAACTTCGAAAAGTCAACCTCTAAGTCTAAAACAAGTTTTGGCCTCAATATGCCAAATATGGGAATATTGCAAAATGTGATGAAACTAGTTGAATCTTCCACACTCCCTCTTCAACTAGTTTTAGCATAGACTTTGATAATACTCCAAGTGAAGTCCTATGTTTCATGAACAAGTATTTTCCCAATGCTTTGGTGAAGATATCAGCTACACATTCTCTTGAAGACACATGTTGAAGCTCCACCTCCTTTGCAATGACTCGCTCCCTCACAAAATGATATTGTATCTCAATATGCTTGCTCCTAGCATGAAAGATAGGATTGGATGTCATTCTTTGGGCTGATTGATTGTCACAAAAGATGATTGGGCTCTCTGAAAAATTCAGCAAGTGAAGATCCTTGATCATCCTTTTGATTTATACCATCTCCTTTGTGCAATGTGTAAGAGCTTTGTACTCGGCCTCACTAGATGACAATGAGATAGTGGCTTGTTTCTTTGACATCCATGATATAGCTCCATCACCTATGAAAATACAATAAGAACTAATGGATTTCCTATCCATTATATCTCCAGCATAGTCCGAATCTGAAAATCCAAAAAGATTAGGTGATGATCCCTCATACAATATGCCAAAATCTCGAGTTCCAATGATGTACCTCAAAACTCGCTTTCCTAGCTTCCAATGCTCCTGGCATAGTTTTTGCCAATAGAACTTTGATCCATCATAAGAATGATCTTCTTCCTAAGAATAGATCTCCTTTCAATGATCATGTAATGCTCAAAATAGAAACAACCATAATTGATATAGAGAATAGTGTCCACTTGGGATGCTTCACTATTTCTTACATCAATTTTACATGTAAAAATGTGACTAGAACATGAAGAATCAAATAGAATGTAAATGAAATGATTCCACCATGCTTCCAACTCTGAACTTTGTGGAAAAATACAGCAAACAAACAATAAATGTGAGTGATCAACTTTTGCTTGCATGTCTCCTCCTCCTTTGTCCTTTGTTGCATTGTATCCACCATGATACTCCATGAATGAGCCTCCATCTTCATCTTGCCACAAGAAACCATCAAACCTTGGAAATCCATGAGTAGGTGAGTACATTAATGATGCAAATCCAGCACCACATGAGTCCATAAACCAGGTAGTTTGCACTAGTCCATCTTCAAGATCTACTTGACACAAGAAAATGACCGTGAATTCACCAAAAATTGACAATCTCCAAATATTGGCACCAAGTAGCTCAACACTTGAGAACTTAGCCATGGATGAGTGACATAATGAACCTCCAATAGCTTCATTTCCATCAGCAAAATCGGCCAAGAATGCTAGTAGAAATCCAACATCAAAATAATGCTCACCAATGTAGCTAGTTTTGCCATATCTTGACAATTTGCACACATCCACATGAAATTGCTCAAACATGAGATAGAACAAGTAAAGTAAACTTGAACAACACTTCCTTTCTGCTCCTTTGACCTTACTTGAGTCTTCAATATGATGCAAAAATAGATCCATAACACCCTTGCTAATTACCTCTCCTTTGATGCTCTTGACTAGCTCCAAATTGCCAACTTCCCTTTTGACTAGTTGAAGCGCTTTGAGATGTTGTATACTCCCTCTTGATCCCATGCTCATCACAAAAGGCCTTGAACTTGTTAGATATGTACTCACCACCGTTGTCACCTCTCAAGCACTTGATCTTTGTGGAGAATTGGTTCTCCCTTGCATTCTTGAACTTGACAAAGACATCATACACCATCCTTGCTCTTTAGTATATAGATCCAACAAAATCTACTAAAATCATCAATGAATGTTACATACATCTTATCTCCACTATTGCTAATTGTAGTAAATCCATGAATATCCGAATGTACAAGTTGAAAAGGCTTTGTAGATCTAGAAATAGATCTAGTATAAGGTAGTCTATGTGACTTAGACAAAGCACAAGACTCACAAACATGCTAGTCATTACTTAAGGAACTTGGAAGACCAATCACAACCTTCTTCCTTGCCATTACCTCCAATGACTTGAAGTTGAGATGTCCCATCCTTTTGTGCCAAACCTCTTGAATAGAAATTTGCTCCCTTGCAACACATCCAACTTGGTTAGCAATAACACAAGCATCAAGTTTGAACAACTTCCCTTGCCTTTTACCTTTTCCAATCAAGACATCCTTCCTTTTGATCAAACAAGCATCTCCATCAGACTCCACCTTGAGGGCCTTACTTACCATTTGACTCACACTAAGCAAATTCTTGGTAATAGATGGAATAAACAAGACATACTCCAAATGAACATTCCTATTTGTAGAGAGAGAAATAAGAATTGTGCCAATCCCTTTGATTGCACACTCACCATCATTGGCCGTGTAGATCACCTTCTTGTCACCTCCATATGCCAACAAAGAAGTGAAGTACTCTTTGTGAAAGGTCATGTGTGAACTTGCTCCACTATCAATCCACCAAGGATCTAGATCTCCATCATTAGCAAGCATACATGAAGACATCACAAAAGCATCATCATTTGCATCTTGCACATCCAAACCATCCTCATCAAGAGTAAGATTACCTTGCTTGTCTCCTTGATCTCTCTTCTTCTTGTAGCACTCACTTGCAAAGTGTCCTTTGATGCCACAATAGAAGCACTTGAGCTTTGATCTATCCTTCTTTTTGCCACTTGAAGAAGCATCCACTTGATCTTGCCCTTTAGACCACTTGCTTTTTTGTTTTTGCCCTTGAGTTTGCCCTTTGTGAACATAGCATCCTCTTGAAGTGTCGATGTAGATCCACCTCTTGCTTGAAGCCTATATTCCTCATTGATCAAGATCTCTTGAAGATACATCAAACTTAGCAAAGTCTTTTGAATAGCAATACTTAGAACAATGTTAGCATGAGCATCCAACTAGCCATTAAGAATCACTCGAATAAGCTCTCCTTCCTTAATGCTTTCATCTATGCAAGCTAACTCATCATTCAATGCTTTCATTCTCAAAACAAAAGTACTTGGACTTTCTTTATTCTTTTGCAAACAAGAAAAGATTTGCCTTCTTAGAGTCAACACTCTAGAAGTAGACTTGGATTCATAAAGCTTCTTCAATGAATTCCAAGCTTCCAAAGATGGATGTGCACTTACCAACTTCCTTGAGAAGTTCATTGGTAGCATTCATCTTTATCATGTGTAGAGCCTTCTTGGCCCTCTTGTCATACCTCAATTGATCTTGTTGTGTTGCTGGTCTCTCTTCAATTGATCTTGTTGTGTTTCTGGTCTCTCCTCCAAAGCTAAAACAATATCCAAAATATCATTCATCTCAAGAAGTGACTCCATTCTCACTTTCCATAATGAATAGTTACTTGAGGTAAGCCTATCATTGGCTTCCAACATGACTCCAATTGAGGTTGCCATGTAGCAATGACCTGATCTTCTCTTTCAACCTGTTTCAATGCACAAAGCACTCCTATGAACAACAACAAATGCTTTCAAAAGAAATCACCAAGATTTCAAACTATCTCACAAATTCTCTTCTAGCACTTATCCAAGCAAATCAACACATAGAATCATGGAATCTTGATCAACCTATGATCTATCCTCAATCTAATGACTTTTGCCACTTCCTAAGATTGAAACACACTCAAATGAAGTCCAGCAACCTCACTATCTAGAGATCCAATCAAAATTAGGGTTTTGACAAAATCACAAAAAATTGACTATTCCAAATCTACATGCAAATGCGGAAAATTTGATATGCAATCTATAAGCCACCACTTAGGCTGAACCACTTAGCCACCACTTAGGGTGCATTCATCTACTACTGTACACGTTCTGCCTGTTGATGAACTTCCTTTATGTGCTCTAGCAGATGATAGAATGGTGGAGATCCAAGGGAAGTCACCAAATGTAGAGAGAGAGAGAGAGAGAGAGAGAGAGAGAGAGAGAGAGAGAGAGAGAGAGAGCAGAGGTAGCGTAGAGAGTAGAGTGGGTTTAGGTTAGGACCTTAGGGTTAGGGTAGTTTAGGCTAGGCTAGGTCAAATTGTTTTTTTTTAAATTTTATTTTTTAAGGATTTTTTATGAAACTTCACAATGAAGGAATTGAAATTTTTTTACAAAGAAGCAAAACTTCAGTAATGAAACGTTAAAGTGCTTCTCTCCCAAATTTCCTACCAAAGCTAAAATTTGACCTCCTTCACAAAAAATGTCATATCTCTCTCAATTTTCAACTAGATTGGCTGCAAATTGGCTCAAATTTAAGCTAAGATAGAGATCTACAATGCTATAGAAATATAGTCATCAAATTCAGCCAAAAGTACAGCCAAAAATGAAAATAAAAAATGGAATGCAAAAACTTAACTAGCTAAAATTGGAATGAAACCACTAAAATGGCCATAACTTGGTCATTATAGCTCCAAATGAGAAAATCTCAGTACCCCCAAGAAGCTTAAAAAAAGATCTACTGATCTACATAAGAAATTACACAAAAATAAAGATTAAATGGTCAAAAACTGAATCAAATCCTGCTGAAAATTGAAATATCAAGAAAACTAGAACAAGAAACTCTACCAAATGTAACAAAATCCATCAAATTTGATGGGGAAAGGATCTAATGCTCTGATAGCAAAATTTTCATGTGCCAATAATAGCATTCAAACATCTCATCCATTCATTAAACATCAAATTACAATGGAAGTGCAAGAAATCAAGAAACGAGTCAAAAATCAAGAAAATAGCTAAAAGTAGCAAAACTTCACCAAAATAGGCAAAGTAAGGTATCTTTATTCATGGTTATTGATCATTCACAAGATAGGGGCCTAATTTTAGAGCATGATCATAGCTCTCATGTGATTTTAGGCACATGAACCACTTTCTCCATCAAGAAAGCTCTCAAAGAGAAGCTCCAAGATCTCTTAAAACTCAAAATTACAAAATGATCTATAGCCTCCGAATTTAGCAAGACCTCAGCTATTTATAGTGGTCATTTGTGCCTCTACTATAAGTTTGAGGCCTTATTTGGCTAATTTGGCCTTACAACCATTATTACAAGTTCACTATTCACAAATATAGCAAGGTTGTTCGAGCCACCTTATTAACTGTCGTAATGACTTATTCTAGTCTACTTTAGCTCCATGGCCATATTTGGCAATTCATTAGTAAGCTCATGGGCTAATTACACGTAGCACATGACAGAATATGAGCAAAGCATGTACTTTAAAAACTCTAAGGTGATCAACCTTAGGCTTGATGTTGAACAAGACTTCATATGGTGATTTTCCTTTAAGGGCATTGTGAGATAATCTATTGCACATATAGTTTGCACAATTTATAGCTTCTCCCCAAAAATCAATAGGTAAAGAGACTTCAATTGGAATTGTTTTTGCACACTCACATAAGGATCTATTCTTTCTTTCAGCAATCCCATTGTGTGAAGGAAAATAGATAGAAGAGAATTCTCTTTTGATCCCTCACAATATTCATGGAATTTATTTGAGATATACTCTTTGTTAGAAAATAGAGTTGATCTGATTCATATTTTGTAAGCTTCAAATGACTAACAAAAAATATTCGCCCTGTTGGAAAAATATTTGTACAAAAATAAATGGGCCCATCAAAAAAATAAAAATTAGGTACGAGGGTCATGGCATCCTACATGTGTAAGCCCACAACCCAATGAGCACATTTGTAAGGTGTAATATATTGTGACCTAGAATAAAATAGACTTGGGCCTTGTAAATAAAATAATAGAAAAGGCCCAAAGTCTAAGTTACAAAAGTTTTAAGTTTGAGTCCAAATCAAAATGTGGTAATTAGAATGTGCTACTTTGTGCACAATTAGATTTTTTTCTGTTTTCTTGAAAGGCTTGGATTTCAATCCTTACAAATTTTAATAGCCAATAGTAGCAAAGGGCAAGGGCCTCCCCAAGAATTAAAAGACATCTCATGTACTCATTTTTCATGCTTAATTGAGAGGAGGAAACTCTACCATTTAGGAAACTTGAAGCATCATCTTGTGCTTATGCTTATTTTCTTATTATCTTTTCCAAGGTGTCCATTTTTTATGCTTTGTTTCTTACTTGTTTATGAGTTGTGAATGGTATCTCCATTAGATTAGAGGTGTAAGCATGAGAGCTAACCTCCCGCTATCTCTTTTTTTACTCTTTTTGTAAAAATTGCCATATGAAAATCGGACTAGATCCTATTGCAAAACAATCAAAAGGACACATTGGAGCAAAAGCACCCAATCAACAGGAAATGACTAGTCAATACCCTAACCACTTCACCCCCATGCATGGTGAATGAATGCAAGAGACGAGAGGAAACATGGCTCAAAAATCTGAAATTCCAAGTGGGAGATGAGCAAGTTTCCATGGTAAGTATTATCTCTCCAAAGAGAGAATATTCTCCTTAGGATTCCCGTGTAGCCTATAATAAGCAATTGACTTCCTATTCTTGCATTATAGCAATCATACACCATGCAAGTGCTCCTATGTCCAATTACAGGTCTGGGCCCTCATATGATTATTAATTATCTTTATAAGCCAAGCCTGGAATGATGAGACATAACCAATAACCATATACACTGGAGTGATTGGCTATCTGTGAAAGTACTGTACTTTAGGACCATAAATGGATGTACAAAAGATCCACAAGAGTGATTGGATGCTTGCTTAGCAATCTATCAAAAAACTAGACACAAAAAAGTTGATCTAGATTGGCAATTTGACAAACAACAAGCATTCACAATCAAAAGCATTGATCAACATTGAAATTCGAGCCCACATGTGTGTACTACAGGCTGTATTACGGCCTTCAACCTAAGAAACAAGTAGAAATTGATTTGGTTTCATTTGGATCACAAAAACTCAATGTACATAGTGAACTAGCTTGAGATTGCCAATGAGCTCCAAAAATTTTCTATCTTCTCACTATGGAGAGAGGGAATACATAGCAAATTCGACTTCCTTCTTGAAGTTAGGTGGATTTCCAGCATGTAATAAGGAAGTTAATTCACTCTCCTTGACCTAAAATGAAACCCTAGCCTAGATCCTAGAATTATGCTTGGTAGATAGCTAGTTGGTCAAATTTTCACCTTAAATTTAGGTGTAGGTCCTATAAAGTAGGGATGACCACCAAATAGACATGACCAACTCTCTTGACTTGACCTAACCTACATTAGGATGGGATTCGACATCATGGCCTCGCATGTGTGGGACCCACTTGTGTACACAATTTACACTATTCTACATGGTTTCTGATCAAGCTAGATTTGCCAATTTTTGACAATTTCTTCACACTCCTCAAATTTAGCTTGATCTATCTACAAATCTCTTGCTAGATGAATGAATGCTTTTAGAAGTGTCTAAACAGTCCAGCTACAAACAAGAAACTTTTGAGACTCCAATAGAGAAAGATGTCCATGAAGGATCTTTCACCACCTCTTAGAGGATCCCTTACAAGATGTTCCATAAATGTGTCTATATACATGTAGCACACATCAAAACTAAACATCATGCCAAGCCATGGATTCCAAGGCATTTTGTGCACTTGAGAATACATCAATTAAAATATTAAGTGCATAAATGTTGCCAAAGACTACTTTTCAAAAAGTATTCAGACATAGTAGACTCTTCAATGCTCACCACCCTTGCAAGATGCACACTTGAATGGACAATTTGCATGCAATTTGATGACTTGGCCATTGTCATTGAGGACTCCCTTGGAACTCTCATGTTTTGAGGCTGATCCTCAAGATCTTCTTCCTTTTGATGCTCCTCCTCAATGCAAGCAAGATCACACTTTGCCAAGATCTCCTCTTGAGTGATCTCCTCCTTTGCCAAGCTCACTCTTTCAAAAGCAACACTAGCTTCCAACTTAAACAATCTTCCATGTTTAAATCCCTTTGCAATGCAAACATAATTCTTCAAGATGAAGCAAACACCATGCTTAAAGTGGACATCCAAACCACTTTCTAAGAGTAGACCAACATTAAGCATATTCTTGGTGATTGATGATACATAAAGGACATTTTCTAGATCCATGCATTTTGAGGATTCTAGACATAAAGAGATGGTGCCAACACCATCTATCCTACACTCTTCATCATTTGCAGTAAAGACAAAATTTTTAGCATCATTGAATGAGTGTAAGGTTGAGAAAAGTCCTTTTCACAAGACATGTGGGAGCTAGCCCCACTGTCGATCCACCAATTGTCTCTTGAATTGCTATTGTTTGTTGGTGAGGATGTAGATGCCATCAAGAATACATCTACTTCATCCTCCTCCTCATCCTTTGCAAGGTTTCCTTGTTTGTCCTCCTCCACTTGTGCTCTTAGCCTCTTGTAGCATTCAGATGCATAATGCCCCTTCTTTCCACAAAAGAAGCATTTTTGCTTTGACTTGTCCTTTGAGCTTGATGCATCATCCTCTTCTTTGGCCTCCTTTGGATGCTTCTTCTTTCCATTGGTCTTCTTTTTGCCCTTGAATGAGAAATTGGCTTTCTCATCACCATCTTGCAAAGACAAGGAACTCATCCTAGATTTTGCATGGAGCATCCTACACTCTTCAGCCACTAATACACTGTGAAGTTTTTCTATAGTTGGCAAAGTGTCTTGGATGAAAAAACTTTGGACCAAGTTTGCAAAGTCATCTCCTAGACCATTAAGAACAATTTGTACAAGCTCTCCATCATGAATCTTCTCTCCAATGGAAACCAACTCCCTATTTAGAGACTTGATTCTGAGTACATAATCCTGTGCACTCTCCTCACTTCTCTTCATGCTTTGCAAAATCTGATTGCTAAGCATGAGTACTCTTGAACTGTTACTAGATTCATAGATTGTTTTTAAAGACTCCTAAGCCTCTTTAGCACTAGTACATTCTGATACTTCTCTCAACAAATCATTGCTCACATTCATCTTCACACAATGAAGTGCAAGCCTAGATTTCTTCTTGTATCTAGCTAACTCCTGTGCACCTAGAGGTTCATCTCCATCTTCAATCAAGAACTCATGAAGGTCTTGGAGCACCAAGAGTGACTCCATCCTAACCTTCCAAATAGCATTATTTGTAGAATTCAATCTCTCACTAGCTTCTAGAAGGTATGCTCCAGCAGATCCCATCTTACTAGTGACTTCTACAAACAAGAAATAGATTTGATTGACTTGAAACTCACAAAGGTCTCACACTTGTAGTGTTTCACTCAAATTTGATTTCTAATTCAACAAATGGACTTATAATCACAGTTCTATCACTCCCTCACAAAGCTGGAATGAAGATAAGATGAAGTGAAAACTACTTTCAAACAAATCTTGCCAAGAAATGGATTTGATTGTCTCTAGAAACTCACTAAGGTCTCTCCCTTGTAGTTTTTCACTCAAATTAGATTTCTAGTCCAACAAATGGACTTATAATCTCAGTTCTAGCACTCCCTCACAAAGTTGGAATGAAGATAAGATGTTGTGAAATCTACTTACAATCAAATCTTGCCAATTTTGGCTATTTTTGGACAAAAAATTGACTTAATCTCTTTCACACTTTTTGATGTACTTTCAAGACCTGTAAAACAAGTATAGAGGACCTGATTTCAGCCTAGAGTAATTAGATCTCATGACCCTAAGTCAAATCTAATCAATGGCACTCAATCTTGGTAGCTTATTCTAAGATTTCCACCAAAAATTACATCAAAAGCTCACAAATTGAATTTCTTTGGATCAAATGAATACCATGCATTAAATGCAGGTTTAGAGGTGCCCACACATGTGGATAGTACGGATTTGGACCCCTACCAAGTTTGGGATCAAATCTCCTCACCAAAATCAAGATTCTAGCTTGCCCTCTCAATACTAGTTTTTAACACCAAAACTTGCTAAAAATGGATTTGCATTAGATCAATGGCTTATGCTCTTGTACTTGGCTATGATACCATGTGAAAGTACTATAATCTAGGACCATAAATGGATCTACAAAAGATCCACAAGAGTGATTGGATGCTTGCTTAACAATCTATCAAAAAACTAGACACAAAAAAGTTGATCTAGATTGGCAATTTGACAAACAACAAGCATTCACAATCAAAAGCATTGATCAACATTGAAATCCGAGCCCAAACGTGTGTACTACAGGCTATAGTACGGCCTTCAACCTGAGAAACAAGTAAAAATTGATTTGGTTTCATTTGGATCACCAAAACTCAATGTACATAGTGAAATAGCTTGAGATTGCCAATGAGCTCCAAAAATTTTCTATCTTCTCACTATGGAGAGAGGGAATACATAGCAGATTCGACTTCCTTCTTGAAGTTAGGTGGATTTCCAGCATGTAATAAGGAAGTTAACTCACTCTCCTTGACCTAAAATGAAACCCTAGCCTAGATCCTAGAGTTATGCTTGGTAGATAGCTAGTTGGTCAAATTTTCACCTTAAATTTAGGTGTAGGTCTTATAAAGTAGGGATGACCCCATGTGGCAGCATGGCCTCACATGTGTGGGACCCACTTGTGTACACAATTTACACTATTCTACATGGTTTTTGATCAAGCTAGATTTGTCAATTTTTGGCAATTTCTTCACATCCATGTCAGACTTATTCCGAATTTCACATACTGGACATAGACATAACATTCTTCCCCCCTTAAACCAGTTCTGTCCTTAGAACGAGTAACTAGGGAAGATCCAATTTGTATGCTTTTAACTCTTTCCCATAAATCATTATCCTCAATTTTACCAACCAACCTTAAAAAGCACTCAGAGATAAATGATTTCTCGAATGTTTATCTCTTATTCTGAGTATTCTTTTAGAGTCCAAAGTTACATTGAGCTATAAGTCCAAATGGATAAAATCTTCAATATATCTAATCATCATCATGATACACAGGATGAGCAATCAACCAGAACTTGAAAATTAAGCTCAAAAGCTAACAAATCAATCATTTAACTTTACTTTTATTCTAAAAATCAATCCTTAGTCTGACTTCAATATCAAATAAGTACTTAGAGATGGACTAATTCTCAAATTATATATCTTTGCATTGAAGTACTATATCAACCTTTAGAAGTATGCTAAGAGACAAATTTTTCTATTGGGCATGATTCATTCCAATCTAGTAACATCACCTTCATGTAACCTCAATTTACATGAATCTTTGGGTGAAATGTCACCATCCATTAGTAATCAATGAATTATCAAGCAATGGTATCAAGGGATTATATTACTTTCAACAGCAAGGACTTTAAGCTTCTAGAACAATTAACTTTTAGAGACTTCTACGTGTCTCACTTTTCACTAATTTTTTAGACATATAAGAATATCAAAGGCACACAGATCCATGATGAGGCAGCTTAGAACTCCAAAAAATTTTGATACAGTAGTTTAAAGCAAAGCAAAATGCTAGAGATAAAACAAAGCTAAAACATGGATCACAGAAGCAAATGTGTGTTGCACCTTCTTTGAGAACTCGCTACATAGTGTACATAGAACATCATCTGCCCTATAATTTAAGTAGCAAGCTAGCATAAGGTTGAGCAATACATGCCCTCCACCATTCTCTCTCCAATATGAACGTCCTTGAAGCATGCTCCACCATTTTCAACCGTTAATAGTACTCAATAGCACACATGATCTTGCTGCTTGTTGTTCAACCATAAATCCATTGATGATTGGTAAGGATAATATAAGTTCAGCACAAAGCTTTGCACCAATGACTTAAATGCATGGAGTACCATGAGAATCAACAACTTTCACTATCAACATGTGTATCTCATGCCCATGTTGTTCCTCAAAAAAATTCTATTTTTGCAGGTGGACCATGTTTGACAATCAATGTCATAGAGACTGAAGAGAGCTTTGAAGAATGACTCATGTTAAGAATGCATTACCTAATGTTCATCAACCTCTATGCAACATCAAAACTATCATTCATAATCATTCATGGTTTTGTATAAGGTGCAATATTCAAAATGCTCCCCCAGATATGAAATCACGAATGAACTTGAAGAAAAAAAATGTTTCTAATTACAAAGCCTTGCTAGCTTTCAGCCCTCAGCCGGATGAAGACATTCACGAAATCAAAGATCTGGAGACACGAAGCACGAAAAGTTTTGCGAACATGAAAGCCAAAGGAAACGAAGATGAACGATTCACGAACACGAAAGTCAAAGTAGACGAAGACGAACGGTTCATGAACACGAAAGATTCATGAACGAGAATCTTGTGAAAGATTCAACTAGTTTCATCACATTTTGCAATATTTCCATATTTGGCATATTGAGGCCAAAACTTGTTTTAGACTTAGAGGTTGACTTTTCAAAGTTCATTAGTCTAAATTTCATTTGAATAAACACTTTTTGAAAGTGTGGGAAAGATAGAATGTGAGTTTAAGTAGATTCAATTTGAATAAGTTGGGTACATTGAATCTAGACCCAAAATTGGTAGGGTTAGCATTTTGGTGGGAAAGCCAAGTGGCCAAATAGGGTTTGGACCTGTTATAAAAGGATGTAACTCGTGGAGAGAGTCATCTTCTCTCTTCTCTATCTCATTTCATGCTTATACATGGTTCTCTTGGGTTCTACTATCCATTGGTGCACTATCTTGGTGATTGCTTGCAATTCTATGTGTAGAATGCTCTATATTTGCTATTTTTGGATCCACACGTGTGAAATACAGTATCTTGCTGGTTTTGTATGGACAGCAACAGTACATAATCATTTCATTCAAGTTTGATCAAGTTCTATTAGTGTTTGCATCTCAAATATTGTGTAGATGCTGATTTTTCTACATTGGTGAAATTGGTAGTGTATTTCTCTTTCTAACCAAAGATCATTCAAGTAGATTGGATCTTAAGGATCTAAAATCTCTCACATGGTATCAGAGCTTGTGTTTCAGGTTATGAAGGAGGAAATTAGATCTATCAATGATTTGGTGAAGATATCAAGTCTAGAGCATGCTAGAGAGGATTCTACACCAAAATCAGATTTTTTGCTTTTGTAGATTGGATCTTTTGTAGATCAAAACACTAAATAGTTCAATATACTTGTTCAATTCCATTTTTTGAATTCACATGCTGGATTTGGCCGATTTTTGGATCATTGGTTCAGCCTAAGTGGTGGCTTATAGATTGCATATCAAATTTTCCGCATTTGCATGTAGATTTGGAATAGTCAATTTTTTGTGATTTTGTCAAAACCCTAATTTTGATTGGATCTCTAGATAGTGAGGTTGCTGGACTTCATTTGAGTGTGTTTCAATCTTAGGAAGTGGCAAAAGTCATTAGATTGAGGATAGATCATAGGTTGATCAAGATTCCATGATTCTATGTGTTGATTTGCTTGGATAAGTGCTAGAAGAGAATTTGTGAGATAGTTTGAAATCTTGGTGATTTCTTTTGAAAGCATTTGTTGTTGTTCATAGGAGTGCTTTGTGCATTGAAACAGGTTGAAAGAGAAGATCAGGTCATTGCTACATGGCAACCTCAATTGGAGTCATGTTGGAAGCCAATGATAGGCTTACCTCAAGTAACTATTCATTATGGAAAGTGAGAATGGAGTCACTTCTTGAGATGAATGATGTTTTGGATATTGTTTTAGCTTTGGAGGAGAGACCAGAAACACAACAAGATCAATTGAAGAGAGACCAGCAACACAACAAGATCAATTGAGGTATGACAAGAGGGCCAAGAAGGCTCTACACATGATAAAGATGAATGCTACCAATGAACTTCTCAAGGAAGTTGGTAAGTGCACATCCATCTTTGGAAGCTTGGAATTCATTGAAGAAGCTTTATGAATCCAAGTCTACTTCTAGAGTGTTGACTCTAAGAAGGCAAATCTTTTCTTGTTTGCAAAAGAATAAAGAAAGTCCAAGTACTTTTGTTTTGAGAATGAAAGCATTGAATGATGAGTTAGCTTGCATAGATGAAAGCATTAAGGAAGGAGAGCTTATTCGAGTGATTCTTAATGGCTTGTTGGATGCTCATGCTAAAATTGTTCTAAGTATTGCTATTCAAAAGACTTTGCTAAGTTTGATGTATCTTCAAGAGATCTTGATCAATGAGGAATATAGGCTTCAAGCAAGAGGTGGATCTACATCGACACTTCAAGAGGATGCTATGTTCACAAAGGGCAAACTCAAGGGCAAAAACAAAAAAGCAAGTGGTCTAAAGGGCAAGATCAAGTGGATGCTTCTTCAAGTGGCAAAAAGAAGGATAGATCAAAGCTCAAGTGCTTCTATTGTGGCATCAAAGGACACTTTGCAAGTGAGTGCTACAAGAAGAAGAGAGATCAAGGAGACAAGCAAGGTAATCTTACTCTTGATGAGGATGGTTTGGATGTGCAAGATGCAAATGATGATGCTTTTGTGATGTCTTCATGTATGCTTGCTAATGATGGAGATCTTGATCCTTGGTGGATTGATAGTGGAGCAAGTTCACACATGACCTTTCACAAAGAGTACTTCACCTCTTTGTTGGCATATGGAGGTGACAAGAAGGTGATCTACACGGCCAATGATGGTGAGTGTGCAATCAAAGGGATTGGCACAATTCTTATTTCTCTCTCTACAAATAGGAATGCTCATTTGGAGTATGTCTTGTTTATTCCATGTATTACCAAGAATTTGCTTAGTGTGAGTCAAATGGTAAGTAAGGCCCTCAAGGTGGAGTCTGATGGAGATGCTTGTTTGATCAAAAGGAAGGATGTCTTGATTGGAAAAGGTAAAAGGCAAGGGAAGTTGTTCAAACTTGATGCTTGCGTTATTGCTAACCAAGTTGGATGTGTTGCAAGGGAGCAAATTTCTATTCAAGAGGTTTGGCACAAAAGGATGGGACACCTCAACTTCAAGTCATTGGAGGTAATGGCAAGGAAGAAGGTTGTGATTGGTTTTCCAAGTTCCTTAAGTAATGACTAGCATGTTTGTGAGTCTTGTGCTTTGTCTAAGTCATATAAACTACCTTATACTAGATCTATTTCTAGATCTACAAAGCCTTTTCAACTTGTACATTCGGATATTCATGGATTTACTACAATTAGCAATAGTGGAGCTAAGATGTATGTAACATTCATTGATGATTTTAGTAGATTTTGTTGGATCTATATACTAAAGAGCAAGGATGGTGTATGATGTCTTTGTCAAGTTCAAGAATGCAAGGGAGAACCAATTCTCCACAAAGATCAAGTGCTTGAGAGGTGACAATGGTGGTGAGTACATATCTAACAAGTTCAAGGCCTTTTGTGATGAGCATGGGATCAAGAGGGAGTATACAACATCAAGGACTCCACAATAAAATGGAGTGGTTGAAAGGAAGAATAGGACTTTATGTGTGCTAAAGCTATGAGGTTAAGTGCTAATCTTGACAAACCATTTTGAGATCAAGCTTTGTTGTGTGCCAATTTCTTGTGCAATAGGTGGCCGAGTGCTATTTTGGATGGAAGGACACCTTTTGAGATGCTATTTAAGAGGAGGCCGAGTGTCAAATTTCTAAGAACCTTTGGATGCACATGCTATGTCAACATTACTCTTGATGATAGGACCAAGGAGGATCCATCTTCAAGAAGAGGTATTTTTGTTGGATATAGTGAGGTGAGTAAAGCCTACAAGGTTTACATTCCGTATACTAACAAAGTGATGGTTGGTAAAGATGTCATCTTTGATGAGGGGAACATTCCAAAAGTGTCTTCAAGCATGATTGATGGTAGTGTGGATGGATCTAACATTCTTGATGTTGATGAGAAGGATCCTACTTTGGATGGTGATGATGATGGACCTTCATCAAGTCAAAAACCAAGGAGAACATCAAGGGAAAGACAAGTACCTTCAAGGCTCACATATGATCAAAAGGGTAAGCAAGTAGTTTTTGGAAATTATGTTGCTTTCCTAACCTCTTTGGATGAGCCTACAAGTGTAGATCAAGCAAGGAAAGAAGAGGAGTGGATCCAAGCAATGAATCTTGAGTATCAATTTCTTATGAAGAGTGGAACATCTTTTGGAGGATCTTCTTGTGTACATGGAGCTATACAAGTGGACGGATGTTGTCTTGCTGTAAAATCAAGTAATGGATATGGAAAACAAATTTTTTTCAATGACTTTGATGATCAAGTTGAAGATCAAGAGGTTGATCTCAAAGCGCTTCAACTAGTCAAAATGGAAGGTGGCAATTTGGAGCTAGTCAAGAGCATCAAAGGAGAGGTAATTGGCAAGGGTGTTATGGATATATTTTTGCAGAATATTGATGACTCAAGTAAGTTCAAAGGAGCAGCAAGGAAGTGTTGTTCAAGTTTACTTTACTTGTTTTATCTCATGTTTGAGCAATTTCATGTGGATGTGTGCAAATTGTCAAGATATGGCAAAACTAGCTACATTGGTGAGCATTGTTTTGATGTTGGATTTGTACTAGCATTCTTGGCCGATTTTGCTGATGGAAATGAAGCTATTGGAGGTTCATTATGTCACTCATCCATGGCTAAGTTCTCAAGTGTTGAGCTACTTGGTGCCAATACTTGGAGATTGTCAATTTTTGGTGAATTCACGGTCATTTTCTTGTGTCAAGTAGATCTTGAAGATGGACTAGTGCAAACTACTTGGTTTATGCAGTCATGTGGTGCTTGATTTGCATCATTTACGTACTCACCTACTCATGGATTTCCAAGGTTTGATGGTTTCTTGTGGCAAGATGAAGATGGAGGCTCATTCATGGAGTATCATGGTGGATACAAGGCAACAAAGGACAAAGAAGGAGGAGACATGCAAGCAAAAGTTGATCACTCAAATTTATTGTTTGTTTGCTGTAATTTTCCACAAAGTTCAGAGTTGGAAGCATGGTGGAATCATTTCATTTACATTCTATTTGATTCTTCATGTTCTAGTCACATTTTTACATGTAAAATTGATGTAAGAAATAGTGAAGCATCCCAAGTGGACACTATTGTAAAAATTACAGCAAATAAGGATCCTAAAACACTTGAAATGATGAGGGAAACAATAGATTATGATTTCATAAGATTAGCACAAGTTGAACCATCAAAATCCATCAAAAATCTATGCTTGAACCTCACTAAATGGCCCAAATCCTTGAAGAAGCTTCACACGTGTGAAAGTACGGCCTCCCACAGTCTGAGTACTGTACACCAGACCTACATTCAATCCTATAATCATTAGTAATCACAAGTACTCAAACAATTATGAACATAGAGAGCAATTGCACCATTATGAGAGAAAAATCATGAAATTGCTTGATTGATTTTGGTGAGATATCATCACCTATATATACATGATCCATCACGGTTTTGGGCAGGTATGAGTAGCCCTAAACCTATCCCTAATGCTAATTTTGGTGGATCTTTCATCCCTACCAAGTTAGGGTTGGAATCTTGGAGATCCCTCAACAATGCAAAAATTACCAAAAATAGCTCCTATTTTTTCTCCCTTGTATCTAAGCATAATTTGGACTCATTCCAAAGGTTCTAACACTTAGGTATACTTGAGAACATCCTTATGAATGGAATCCTATGCTATTTGGCACGTGTGACAAGCCACATCATGATTATCTAACTATTTACAAGTCATATGACCAAAACTAGTCAAGCTAGAATTGTGAATTTTTAACACTCCTCCTCACTATCTAGCTTGGTTCAATCATTGCTTTACTAATCACTCCAAGTGATGATCTAAACTTCATAAAAGGTGTCTTTTGAATTGGTTTAGTAAGTAGATCAGCTACACATTCATTGCTTGGAACATGCTCCAAAGCAATCTCCTTGGCTTGCACCATTTCTCTCACAAAGTGATGGCATATCTCAATGTGCTTAGATCTTGCATGGAAGATTGGGTTAGATGCAAGGTGTTGGGCTGATATATTGTCATTGTAGATGATTGGTGCCTCCTCTGAATCCATGATCTTTAGTTCCACCAATAATCTCTTGATCCAAAGTACCTCCTTTGTAGTGGTTGTCAAAGCTTTGTACTCGGCCTCGGTTGAAGATAGAGATATAGTTTCTTGCTTTTTTGAAAGCCATGAAACCACACCTTCTCCTATGAAAGTTGAATAGGCACTTGTTGATTTCCTATCCCTCTTGTCCCCTGCAAAATCTGAATCACTAAATGCATGAAGGTTAATCACATCTCCTCTATATAGAATCCCAAAATCCAATGTACCCGAGATGTATCTTAGAATCCTCTTAGCCTTTTTCCAATGGATATTCAATGGCTTTTGCATGGATTGGCTCAACCTACATACACTAAAGCTAAGATCTGGTCTAGTTGTAGTGATCCACGTTAAGGAACCTATAAGTTGCCTAAACAAAGTGATGTCCATGAAGGATCTTTCATCATCTTCATTTGGCACTTTTACATCTTGCTCCATTGGTGTGTCAACACTTTTGCATACTTCCATCTTAAACTTCTTCAAAAGACTTTGAGCATAGTTTACTTGACTTATAAAGATAAAATCAGACCCTCTAAGTACTTCTATGCCTAAGATGAAGTGAAGACACCCTAGATCTACCATCTTGAATACTAAGGATAGATCTATCTTGATTTTTTTCAATACCATCAACACTATTTCCACTAATGATGATGTCATCTACATAAATGAGTAAAAGTACAATACCAACATCATCAAACTTAATGTAAAGAGTAGGATCATATTCACTTTGAACAAAAGAAAGTGAAATAAGATAGCAATGTAGTCTTGAATTCCAAGATCTCAAGGCTTGCTTCAAGCCATAGATGCTTCTTTGGAGATGGCATACTTTGTTCTCCATTCCATGCTTGATGAACCCTTGTGGCTGCTCCATATAGATATCCTCTTCCAAAAAACCATTCAAGAAAGCATTAGAGACATCCATTTGACATAGAATCCATCCAAAATGTGATGCAAGTGCAATGATTAGTCTTATTGTGACCATCTTGGCCACGGGTGCAAAAGTTTCCTCATAGTCTATCCCTCTCTCTTGAGCATAACCTTTTGCAACTAATCTTGCTTTATGTTTGTTAACACTCCCATTTGCATTTAACTTAAGCTTGAAGACCCACTTGCATCCTATTACATTCCTTTGAGGTCTCTCAACAAGCAACCAAGTTTCATTCTCAATCAAGGCATCATACTCATCCAACATAGCTTTATACCATTCTTTGGAGTTCAATGCATCTTCAACATTAGATGGTTCTTCAAAACTAGATAAAGCATAAGAAGTGGATGAGATACCCTCAACTTGCTGTCCTTTGCCTTGATATGTGAGCCTTGATGTCTCCACTTTTGCCCTTGAAGATCTCCTTGGTGTGATAGGTGGGTTTGGTGCTTGCTCCTCCATGAGCTCCTCCTCAAAACCAAGATCTTGCTCCTCGACCATCTTCTTCTTGATTGTTGGAGCACTTGAGCCTTCTTCAAGCATATGCATATGATGTTCATCAAAGATGACATCCCTTGAAACAACAAATTTGTTCAAGGATGGGAGATAGACTTTATAGCCCTTGCTTGAGCTTGCATATCCAAGCATGATCCCTCTTGTGGAAGATGGATCCTCCTTGGTTCTTGTTTCCAATGGCACATGCACATAACATATACACCCAAAAACTTTCAAGTGATTAAGATTGGTTTCTTTCCATACAACATCTCATAAGGAGTTTTGCCTTCAATTGCTTTGCAAGACACCCTATTCATCAAGTAGTTTGCACATACAAGAGACTCACCCCAAAAGGATTTGGGCAAACAAGCATCTAATCTTAAAGCCTTAGAACATTCACATAATGTTCTATTCCTTTTTTCAGCAACTCCATTTTGTTGAGGAGTGTAAGGACAAGAAGTCTCTTTCTTGATCCCTTCCTCCTCACAAAAGGCCTTGAACTCATTGGAGATGAATTCTCCACCATTGTCACTTCTAAGAATCTTGATGCTATGATTATGATGTTTTTCCACAAACAACTTGAACTTTACAAAAGTATCAAATTCTTGAGACTTGAAGGAAAGTAAGAACACCCAACAATATCTTGAGTAGTCATCAATGAAGGTTAAAAACATGGATGAACCTCCATTAGATTTGGTGCTAGCAATGTGCACATCCGAGTGTATGAGTTCAAGAGGATGAGATGATTTTGTGATGGAGTTAGGAAACACCTTCTTATGTGCCTTGGATAAGGCACAAGCTTCACAAACCTTGTCTTCCTTCCCAATAGACCTTGGTAGGCCTAAAGCATACTCCTCCTTGATCATAGCCTCCATGGAACCCGAGTTGACATGTCCAAGTCTTTTGTGCCATAAAGTAAAGGTAGATATCTTGTTCTTCTCGGCCAACATGACAACATTAGTATCCACAAATGCATCCAGCTTATAAAGTTTGCCAAGTCTAGTGCCCTTAGCCACTATCTTATCCTTCTTCTTGATGAGTCATTCATTTGAAGCAAAGTCAATATTGAAACCATTGTCTACCATTTGGCCAACACTTAGTAGATTCTTTGTTATTGTAGGAATGTACAAAACACCTTCTATGTTGATCTTTTTGGAAGATCCTAAGCAAAGGGGAATGCTACCAACTCCTTCAATCTTACAAGCTTCATCATTTGCTGTATAGATAGACTTTATAGGTCCATCATAAGATAAGAGAGAAGAGAAAAACTCCCTTTTACTAGTCATGTGTGAACTAGCACCCGAGTCAATCCACCAAGGATCTTCTCCTTTGAAGCTTGTTGAAGAAAATATGGACATCATGAGAGAGTCCTCATGTGAACTCTCCTCCTCCTCCTCTTTGCTCATGTTGGCTTGGCTTTGATCTTGCTTCCTCTTGAAGCATTCCGAGGCATAATGCCCCATCTTGCTAAAATAGTAGCACTTCACCTTTGATTTGTCCTTCTTGACTTTGGTGGTTGATGGAGATGCCTTTGGGGGTCCTTCTTGATCCTCAAGCTTTGTAGACTTCTTGAATGTTGATCCTTTGCCTTTGGACTTGCCTTTGCCTTTGGTGAAGAGAGCTTGGTCATATCCACCTTGCATGGAAAGCCTATCCATCCTCTCTTGCATTTGGCTCCTTCTTGATTCCTCGGCCATGAGTGTGCCTTGGAGTTCTTCAAGTATGGGTAGCTTACCCATAATTGCATATCCCTGAACCAAATTGTCAAATTCAAAGCTTAGTCCATTCAATATGAGTTGAACAAGCTCTTCATCCTTGATAGGGTCACCTATAAAGGCTAGCTCTTTGTTCAATTCCTTTACTCTTAGGACAAAAGTATGTGCACTCTCTCCTTTCTTTTGATGGCTTCTATAGATTTGATTCTTCCAAGCTAACATTATAGTTTGGTTCTTGGATTCATAGACCTTTTGCAAAGTCTCCCAAGCATCTTGAGCTGAAGTGCAATCTCCTACCTCTCTTAAGAGTTCATTTGCAACATTCATTTTTATGCAATGTAGTGCAACATTGCACCTCTTGATGTATTTGGCTTTTTCTTGAGGATGAATAGGTTCACCCTCCTTACCATTTACAATTTACATCAGATCTTGCATGATCATGATAGATTCCATTCTAACTTTCCATATGGAATAGTTACTTTTGTTGAGTCTTTCATTAGTATCCAAAAGATATGCATTTATAGATGCCATCTAGTCTCCTAATCAAGGACTTGACACAAATGAAGGTTACTTCTATTGATTTGATTGAAGGTCTACCTTATCCCACTTCTTAGGGACCTAAAAAGATCAGTAATAGACTTCCTATAAAGATCTAAGAATGATCTCTAACAAAATCAAATCATAGAATACTAGAAACAATGTACTTGCTTGATTGAAGTAGACAATACTAGTAGAATTGCCCCTCTTTCTATAAAGAACATTAAAGCTTCCAAATGATCTGATCAAGAGTGAATTTCAGCAACCTAATATACTTCCAAAATCACTTGTAAAAGATCTAAATGGAACTTAATGAGGATGCAACACAATCTACTATCCAATCACAAGCAAAAAATGATCAAAATTGATGAAAAATTGATCTAATTTGGTGCATAAGTCAAGCAATGGTTGGACTGAACCTAAATCACTTTAGGAGGTGCCTACTACACCTTAGAACAGCCTTGAAGAGTCCCCAAAACTCTGATCTTCCCTCTCCTTGAATGCTAGAAAGCCTCCTCTATGAAATCACCTCCAAAACTCGCTTAGAAATCAATGCTTGGAGCAAGCAAAAACTTGCTATCTTGGTAATGTGAATTGAATTCAACTTTGCCTCTGGTTTTAGACACCTAAACACCTGCAAATGAAGTCACACAACACCAATCTCCAATGTATTTGAGTCACTTTGAGTTCTAGAATCAATACTAGATGCTAAGATCCAATCTACACAAGATTTAGATCAAAAATTGTGATCAAATTGAATGAAAACCAAGGATTTAGCTCATTTCAGCCTTTAGGCTCTGATACCATGTAAATATTACAGCAAATAAGGATCCTAAAACACTTGAAATGATGAGGGAAACAATAGATTATGATTTCATAAGATTAGCACAAGTTGAACCATCAAAATCCATCAAAAATCTATGCTTGAACCTCACTAAATGGCCCAAATCCTTGAAGAAGCTTCACACGTGTGAAAGTACGGCCTCCCACAGTCTGAGTACTGTACACCAGACCTACATTCAATACTATAATCATTAGTAATCACAAGTACTCAAACAATTATGAACATAGAGAGCAATTGCACCATTATGAGAGAAAAATCATGAAATTGCTTGATTGATTTTGGTGAGATATCATCACCTATATATACATGATCCATCACGGTTTTGGGTAGGTATGAGTAGCCCTAAACCTATTCCTAATGCTAATTTTGGTGGATCTTTCATCCCTACCAAGTTAGGGTTGGAATCTTGGAGATCCCTCAACAATGCAAAAACTACCAAAAATAGCTCCTATTTTTTCTCCCTTGTATCTAAGCATAATTTGGACTCATTCCAAAGGTTCTAACACTTAGGTATACTTGAGAACATCCTTATGAATGGAATCCTATGCTATTTGGCACGTGTGACAAGCCACATCATGACCATCTAACTATTTACAAGTCATATGACCAAAACTAGTCAAGCTAGAATTGTGAATTTTTAACAACTATTCTCTATATCAATTATGGTTATTTCTATTCTGAGCATTACATGATCATTGAAAGGAGATCTATTCTTAGGAAGAAGATCATTCTTATGATGGATCAAAGTTCTATTGGCACAAACTATGCTAGGAGCATTGGAAGCTAGGAAAGCGAGTTTTGAGGTACATCATTGGAACTTGAGATTTTGGCCTATTGTATGAGGGATCATCACCTAATCTTTTTGGATTTGCAAATTCAGACTATGCTGGAGATGTAATGGATAGGAAATCCATTAGTTCTTATTGTATTTTCATAGGTGATGGAGCTATATCATGGATGTCAAAGAAACAAGCCACTATCTCATTGTCATCTAGTGAGGCCGAGTACAAAGCTCTTACACATTGCACAAAGGAGATGGTATGGATCAAAAGGATGATCAAGGATCTTCACTTGCTAGATTTTTCAGAGAGCCCAATCATCTTTTGTGACAATCAATCAGCCCAAAGAATGGCATCCAATCCTATCTTTCATGCTAGGAGCAAGCATATTGAGATACAATATCATTTTGTGAGGGAGCGAGTCATTGCAAAGGAGGTGGAGCTTCAACATGTGTCTTCAAGGGAATGTGTAGCTGATATCTTCACCAAAGCATTGGGAAAAGACTTGTTCATGAAGCATAGGACTTCACTTGGAATATTATCAAAGTCTATGCTAAAACTAGTTGAAGAGGGAGTGTGGAAGATTCAACTAGTTTCATCACATTTTGCAATATTTCCATATTTGGCATATTGAGGCCAAAACTTGTTTTAGACCTAGAGGTTGACTTTTCAAAGTTCATTAGTCTAAATTTCATTTGAATAAACACTTTTTGAAAGTGTGGGAAAGATAGAATGCGAGTTTGAGTAGATTCAATTTGAATAAGTTCGGTACATTGAATCTAGACCCAAAATTGGTAGGGTTAGCATTTTGGTGGAAAAGCCAAGTAGCCAAATAGGGTTTGGACCTGTTATAAAAGGATGTAACTCGTGGAGAGAGTCATCTTCTCTCTTCTCTATCTCATTTCATGCTTATACATGGTTCTCTTGGGTTCTACTATCCATTGTGCACTATCTTGGTGATTGCTTGCAATTCTATGTGTAGAATGATCTATATTTGCTATTTTGGATCCACACGTGTGAAATACAGTAGCTTGCTGGTTTTGTATGGACAGCAGCAGTACATAATCATTTCATTCAAGTGTGATCAAGTTCTATTAGTGTTTGCATCTCAAATTGTGTGTAGATGCTGATTTTTCTACATTGGTGAAATTGGTAGTGTATTTCTCTTTCTAACCAAAGATCATTCAAGTAGATTGGATCTTAAGGATCTGAAATCTTTCACAAATCTTTTGCGGTCCAATACGAGAGAAGGTGAATGACCAAAAAGAAACCAACAACGGAAACGAAACCTTCTCCTGCCTGCACGCTCCAAAGAGTACCAGCAAGATCATGCAAGTACCTAGAAGTATAGATATCTGATCTGATGCTATGATGTCAGCAGATACATTTTAGATCATGGCTAATCTGCCACTCTTGTGATTCCATGATTAGTTAAAGATCCAAAAAACTATAGTCCAAGACTATCCACAATTTCTTGCAGACCTATCATAAATGCTTCCTGGTACAAATACACTTAGAATTTTTTCAGAAACTAAGGTACAAAAACTCATCCCACCAAAATCTCTTAGGAGATGCATCGAGATAAAAATGACTTTAACTCAGTCATGAGCACCCCATATACTCTCTTGAGTTAAGTGCTCTTATTCCTAACAACATATGCGAGAAAATAACAACCTTCAACTTCATAGATATGTCTGTCTCCTAATTAATCGAAGATTTAGGCTAAAAACAATCCACAAGCATTCCTTAACTACAATCTATAGTAGAATTTCATCCACTAAAATAAGCAAATTCCTTATAAGTAAATAAATTACTTAAAGAACATGTATTTGAGATCCACACAATCTCAAGTATGTACAAAACTAAAGAAATTCAGAGTTCAGAAAATAGATTAAATTCTTGACTCGTTCACTTGATCAAGAATTACTCATCTCTTAAGAATCATCACCTTCCTTTATAATCTTCTAATGCCCATTAAGTATCAACTTATGATTCTTCAATCATAACATTTAGAATCTTATGATTCGTCAATCATAATTTATAGGATTCCAAAATCATACTTCATTAAAAGATACTAGAGTATATGCACAACATACACCCAAGAAATATACACACTGGATTCCATGAATATTCTGTTCGACAAGAAGGTGAGGAAAGCTTTGACCTTCATTAACTTGTCAATGAAGGATCACATCATTACCCACATTTGTGATGTTGTTACACCTAGACAGGCATGGGATGTGCTAAAGGAGCAGTTCGAGATGTCAAATCCATCAAGAATCATGTTTTTGAAGTCAAATCTGAATAATTCCTACATGGAACAAGGAGAGCACATTCAGACTTATATGACCAGAATCAAGACAATGAGGGATGAACTGCATTCTATTGGTGAGCGCATATGTGATGTGGAGCTGGTGCACAATGCATTGTGCGACATTGTAGAACCCTATCAGATGTTTGTGAGCAGAATAGCATCAAGAGAAAGATTGCCAACCTTTGACGAACTCATAGGAATTTTGATGCAGGAAGAGCAACGGCAAGAAGTGTTGAAAGCTAGGCGTCAAAATACTGACAATCAAGTACTTGTGACGTGCCAAATGTTAAAAATTCACAATTCTAGCTTGACTAGTTTTGGTCATATGACTTGTAAATAGTTAGATAATCATGATGTGGCTTGTCACACGTGCCAAATAGAATAGGATTCCATTTATAAGGATGTTCTCAAGTAGACCTAAGTGTTAGAACCTTTGGAATGAGTCCAAATTATGCTTAGATACAAGGGAGAAAAAATAGGAGCTATTTTTGGTAATTTTTGCATTGTTGAGGGATCTCCAAGATTCCAACTCTAACTTGGTAGGGATGAAAGATCCACCAAAATCAGCATTTGGGATAGGTTTAGGGCTACTCATACCTGCCCAAAACCGTGATGGATCATGTATATATAGGTGATGATATCTCACCAAAATCAATCAAGCAATTTCATGTTTTTTCTCTCATAATGGTGCAATTGCTCTCTATGTTCATAATTGTTTGAGTACTTGTGATTACTAATGACTATAGGATTGAATGTAGGTCTGGTGTACAGTACTCAGACTGTGGGAGGCCGTACTTTCACACGTGTGAAGCCTTCTTCAAGTATTTGGGCCATTTAGTGAGGTTCAAGCATAGATTTTTGATGGATTTTGATGGTTCAACTTGTGCTAATCTTATGAAATCATAATCTATTGTTTCCCTCATCATTTCAAGTGTTTTAGGATCCTTATTTGCTGTAATTTTTACATGGTATCAGAGCCTAAAGGTTGAAATGAGCTAAATCCTTGGTTTTCATTCAATTTGATCACAATCTTTGATCTAAATCTTGTGTAGATTGGATCTTAGCATCTAGTATTGATTCTAGAACTCAAAGTGAGTCAAATACATTGGAGATTGGTGTTGTGTGACTTCATTTGCAGGTGTTTAGTTGTCTAAAACCAGAGGCAAAGTTGAATTCAATTCACATTACCAAGATAGCAAGTTTTGCTTGCTCCAAGCATTGATTTCTAAGCGAGTTTTGGAGGTGATTTCATAGAGGAGGCTTTCTAGCATTCAAGGAGAGGGATGATCAGAGTTTTGGGGACTCTTAAAGGCTGTCCTAAGGTGTAGTATACACCTCCTAAAGTGATTTAGGTTCAGTCCAACCATTGCTTGACTTATGCACCAAAATAGATCAATTTTTCATCAATTTTGATCATTTTTTGCTTGTGATTGGATAGTAGATTGTGTTGCATCCTCATTAAGTTCCATTTAGATCTTTTACAAGTGATTTTGGAAGTATATTAGGTTGCTGAAATTCACTCTTGATCAGATCATTTGGAAGCTTTAATGTTCTTTATAGAAAGAGGGGCAATTCTACTAGTATTGTCTACTTCAATCAAGCAAGTGCATTGTTTCTAGTATTCTATGATTTGATTTTGTTAGAGATCATTCTTAGATCTTTATAGGAAGTCTATTACTGATCTTTTTAGGTCCCTAAGAAGTGGGATAAGGTAGACCTTCAATCAAATCAATAGAAGTAACCTTCATTTGTGTCAAGTCCTTGATTAGGAGACTAGATGGCATCTATAAATGCATATCTTTTGGATACTAATGAAAGGCTCAACAAAACTAACTATTCCATATGGAAAGTTAAAATGGAATCCATCATGATCATGCAAGATCTGATGGAAATTGTAAATGGTAAGGAGGGTGAACCTATTCATCCTCAAGAAAAAGCCAAATACATCAAGAGGTGCAATGTTGCACTACATTGCATAAAAATGAATGTTGCAAATGAACTCTTAAGAGAGGTAGGAGATTGCACTTCAGCTCAAGATGCTTGGGAGACTTTGCAAAAGGTCTATGAATCCAAGAACCAAACTAGAATGTTAGCTTTGAAGAATCAAATCTATAGAAGCTATCAAAAGAAAGGAGAGAGTGCACATACTTTTGTCCTAAGAGTAAAGGAATTGAACAAAGAGCTAGCCTTTATAGGTGACCCTATCAAGGATGAAGAGCTTGTTCAACTCATATTGAATGGACTAAGCTTTGAATTTGACAATTTGGTTCAGGGATATGCAATTATGGGTAAGCTACCCATACTTGAAGAACTCCAAGGCACACTCATGGCCGAGGAATCAAGAAGGAGCCAAATGCAAGAGAGGATGGATAGGCTTTCCATCCAAGGTGGAGATGACCAAGCTCTCTTCACCAAAGGCAAAGGCAAGTCCAAAGGCAAAGGATCAACATTCAAGAAGTCTACAAAGCTTGAGGATCAAGAAGGACCCCCAAAGGCATCTCCATCAACCACCAAAGTCAAGAAGGACAAATCAAAGGTGAAGTGCTACTATTGTAGCAAGATGGGGCATTATGCCTTGGAATGCTTCAAGAGGAAGCAAGATCAAAGCCAAGCCAACATGAGCAAAGAGGAGGAGGAGGAGAGTTCACATGAGGACTCTCTCATGATGTCCATATTTTCTTCAACAAGCTTCAAAGGAGAAGATCCTTGGTGGATTGACTCGGGTGCTAGTTCACACATGACTAGTAAAAGGGAGTTTTTCTCTTCTCTCTTATCTTATGATGGACCTATAAAGTCTATCTATACAGCAAATGATGAAGCTTGTAAGATTGAAGGAGTTGGTAGCATTCCCCTTTGCTTAGGATTTTCCAAAAAGATCAACATAGAAGGTGTTTTGTACATTCCTACAATAACAAAGAATCTACTAAGTGTTGGCCAAATGGTAGACAATGGTTTCAATGTTGACTTTGCTTCAAATGAATGACTCATCAAGAAGAAGGGTAAGATAGTGGCTAAGGGCACTAGACTTGGCAAACTTTATAAGCTGGATGCATTTGTGGATACTAATGTTGTCATGTTGGCCGAGAAGAACAAGATATCTACCTTTACTTTATGGCACAAAAGACTTGGACATGTCAACTCGGGTTCCATGGAGGTTATGATCAAGGAGGAGTATGCTTTAGGCCTACCAAGGTCTATTGGGAAGGAAGACAAGGTTTGTGAAGCTTGTGCCTTATCCAAGGCACATAAGAAGGTGTTTCCTAACTCCATCACAAAGTCATCTCATCCTCTTGAACTCATACACTCGGATGTGCACATTGCTAGCACCAAATCTAATGGAGGTTCATCTATGTTTTTAACCTTCATTGATGACTACTCAAGATATTGTTGGGTGTTCTTACTTTCCTTCAAGTCTCAAGAATTTGATACTTTTGTAAAGTTCAAGTTGTTTGTGGAAAAACATCATAATCATAGCATCAAGATTCTTAGAAGTGACAATGGTGGAGAATTCATCTCCAATGAGTTCAAGGCCTTTTGTGAGGAGGAAGGGATCAAGAAAGAGACTTCTTGTCCTTACACTCCTCAACAAAATGGAGTTGCTGAAAAAAGGAATAGAACATTATGTGAATGTTCTAAGGCTTTAAGATTAGATGCTTGTTTGCCCAAATCCTTTTGGGGTGAGTCTCTTGTATGTGCAAACTACTTGATGAATAGGGTGTCTTGCAAGGCAATTGAAGGCAAAACTCCTTATGAGATGTTGTATGGAAAGAAACCCAATCTTAATCACTTGAAAGTTTTTGGGTGTATATGTTATGTGCATGTGCCATTGGAAACAAGAACCAAGGAGGATCCATCTTCCACAAGAGGGATCATGCTTGGATATGCAAGCTCAAGCAAGGGCTATAAAGTCTATCTCCCATCCATTTGTTGTTTCAAGGGATGTCATCTTTGATGAACATCATATGCATATGCTTGAAGAAGGCTCAAGTGCTCCAACAATCAAGAAGAAGATGGTCGAGGAGCAAGATCTTGGTTTTGAGGAGGAGCTCATGGAGGAGCAAGCACCAAACCCACCTATCACACCAAGGAGATCTTCAAGGGCAAAAGTGGAGACATCAAGGCTCACATATCAAGGCAAAGGACAGCAAGTTGAGGGTATCTCATCCACTTCTTATGCTTTATCTAGTTTTGAAGAACCATCTAATGTTGAAGATGCATTGAACTCCAAAGAATGGTATAAAGCTATGTTGGATGAGTATGATGCCTTGATTGAGAATGAAACTTGGTTGCTTGTTGAGAGACCTCAAAGGAATGTAATAGGATGCAAGTGGGTCTTCAAGCTTAAGTTGAATGCAAATGGGAGTGTTAACAAACATAAAGCAAGATTAGTTGCAAAAGGTTATGCTCAAGAGAGAGGGATAGACTATGAGGCAACTTTTGCACCCGTGGCCAAGATGGTCACAATAAGACTAATCATTGCACTTTGCATCACATTTTGGATGGATTCTATGTCAAATGGATGTCTCTAATGATTTCTTGAATGGTTTTTTGGAAGAGGATATCTATATGGAGCAGCCACAAGGGTTCATCAAGCATGGAATGGAGAACAAAGTATGCCATCTCCAAAGAAGCATCTATGGCTTGAAGCAAGCCTCGAGATCTTGGAATTCAAGACTACATTGCTATCTTATTTCACTTTCTTTTGTTCAAAGTGAATATGATCCCACTCTTTACATTAAGTTTGATGATGTTGGTATTGTACTTTTACTCATTTATGTAGATGACATCATTATTAGTGGAAATAGTGTTGATGGTATTGAAAAAATCAAGATAGATCTATCCTTAGAGTTCAAGATGGTAGATCTAGGGTGTCTTCACTTCATCTTAGGCATAGAAGTACTTAGAGGGTCTGATTTTATCTTTATAAGTCAAGTAAACTATGCTCAAAGTCTTTTGAAGAAGTTTAAGATGGAAGTATGCAAAAGTGTTGACACACCAATGGAGCAAGATGTAAAAGTGCCAAATGAAGATGATGAAAGATCCTTCATGGACATCACTTTGTTTAGGCAACTTATAGGTTCCTTAATGTGGATGACTATAACTAGACCAGATCTTAGCTTTAGTGTATGTAGGTTGAGCCAATCCATGCAAAAGCCATTGAATATCCATTGGAAAAAGGCTAAGAGGATTCTAAGATACATCTCGGGTACATTGGATTTTGGGATTCTATATAGAGGAGATGTGATTAACCTTCATGCATTTAGTGATTCAGATTTTGCAGGGGACAAGAGGGATAGGAAATCAACAAGTGCCTATTCAACTTTCATAGGAGAAGGTGTGGTTTCATGGCTTTCAAAAAAGCAAGAAACTATATCTCTATCTTCAACCGAGGCCGAGTACAAAGCTTTGACAACCACTACAAAGGAGGTACTTTGGATCAAGAGATTATTGGTGGAACTAAAGATCATGGATTCAGAGGAGGCACCAATCATCTACAATGACAATATATCAGCCCAACACCTTGCATCTAACCCAATCTTCCATGCAAGATCTAAGCACATTGAGATATGCCATCACTTTGTGAGAGAAATGGTGCAAGCCAAGGAGATTGCTTTGGAGCATGTTCCAAGCAATGAATGTGTAGCTGATCTACTTACTAAACCACTTCAAAAGAAACCTTTTATGAAGTTCAGATCATCACTTGGAGTTATTAGTAAAGCAATGATTGAACCAAGCTAGATAGTGAGGAGGAGTGTTAAAAATTCACAATTCTAGCTTGACTAGTTTTGGTCATATGACTTGTAAATAGTTAGATAATCATGATGTGGCTTGTCACACGTGCCAAATAGCATAGGATTCCATTCATAAGGATGTTCTCAAGTAGACCTAAGTGTTAGAACCTTTGGAATGAGTCCAAATTATGCTTAGATACAAGGGAGAAAAAATAGGAGCTATTTTTGGTAATTTTTGCATTGTTGAGGGATCTCCAAGATTCCAACTCTAACTTGGTAGGGATGAAAGATCCACCAAAATTAGAATTAGGGATAGGTTTAGGGCTACTCATACCTGCCCAAAACCGTGATGGATCATGTATATATAGGTGATGATATCTCACCAAAATCAATCAAGCAATTTCATGTTTTTTCTCTCATAATGGTGCAATTGCTCTCTATGTTCATAATTGTTTGAGTACTTGTGATTACTAATGATTATAGGATTGAATGTAGGTCTGGTGTACAGTACTCAGACTGTGGGAGGCCGTACTTTCACACGTGTGAAGCCTTCTTCAAGGATTTGGGCCATTTAGTGAGGTTCAAGCATAGATTTTTGATGGATTTTGATGGTTCAACTTGTGCTAATCTTATGAAATCATAATCTATTGTTTCCCTCATCATTTCAAGTGTTTTAGGATCCTTATTTGCTGTAATTTTTACACCAAAAACAAGGCAAGGACAAGGGCAAGAAGAATCCTAAACAACAATTTGCCAAGACTCAGGAGGATGAGAGATCTTCCAGCAAGTCCAAGAAGAAAAGCAAGTGCCTCCATTGCGATAAAAAGGGGCATTGGAAGAGTGAATGTCGAAAATTCCTAGCGGAATAAGGCAAGGGGAAACCAAAGCAAGTAGGTAACCTTGTCGATGAGGGTGAGATTGAAGACTCTAGCATCTTGTCTCTTCAAGTTTCATGGTGCATGTGTATTTCCATTATGCAAAGCTTTTTGGAGTTATGGAGCTATTGGAAGGATTGCGCTATATGGAGTCTTGTTCAACTATAAGCCTAAGGTTGTGTAACTTAGTGTTCTTGAAGGTTATTGCTTTGCATGTGGTTTCTTGGAAGGAAAGAAGGATGGAGATCCAAGCTTATGGATCATGGTTGGATGTTTATCCACCAAGGAAGGCTACATAGCCTTTACACTCTCTATCTCAAAGGTGTTTGAGCATGGAGAAGTTATTTATTATGAAGATCTATCTTCTATCTTGGAAGAGGCCGAGAGAACAGTGTCTCTAAATGCATCAAAAGTTCATTCTATAGACAAAAGCTGACTTATGATGGGGTCGAGATTTAAGGAGTAGTATCCTCAATATCCATACCCAAGAAGATCTTCATTGTACAAGGCCGAGTCCTTGTGGTTCTTATTTCATCAAAAAGAAAGGATAATTGAAGGTGGTATTCATTCTATTCTACTCACCTATGATTCTCTTTCTTTGATTGATGATATATCTTGCTTAGTTGAGGTTTGTTCATCTCAAAGATCAAGTAAGACAATTCTAGTTTTGAATGAAGTCTTTAATTTGGAATTGATTCTTGTCATTGATGACTTGATTATGTTTCCAAAACATCTAGAAATCAAGATATCGTATCATCATTTGTATGCTCTTAAATTGAGTAAGAGCAAGAATGAGTTTAGAACTCATAGTTTGAAAAAAAGAGTTTTTCAATGTTTTGAGGCATATTGTGAACTTCCTTTGAGAGTAAGTAGAACATCCAATCAGGACACTTACATCCTTAAGAAAGTATTTAGCCTCAATTTGATCAAGTTAGAGTATGATTTCAAGATTAGATCCATTTTGGATAGAGTTCATAGAGTTTGGACTAATGAAGCTAGTTTGCTTAATCTTGAATATTGCTCATGGTATAATTTTGATCTATATGATCTTTGTGATCATGATGAGGCTTTGAAGCCTCGTATTTTTCAGATTCTTATGGAGCCATCCTCATCCAAAATGACTTTGCAAACCTAGAATCTACATTAGGCATGGAGGAGGCATATCGACATAGTGGCAGATTGGTGGAATATTTTCAAAGGCATTTGGAAAAAATTTCTATTAAAGAGATCTTATCATGGATTTGGTAAGTGTGCTACTATGATGGATTCTTTGGATCTTCACTTTAGATACAAAACAAAGAATCCACACACAAAGGATCTTCATCAACATCAGATAGATATATTTTAAGGAGGAGTGTGAAGAATTGTAAAACATATCTATCTTACATATGTTGATTTTGGGGGTTCTACCCATGTAAATTGATTGTACATATCCAAGGTGTGTGAATTGAGAACATATCCTTGAAAAATAGGGCGAGTTTGAGTTAGGTAGATCAAGTTCCATTGCCATGCAAAAAGTCTAGTTGGTCTAGTATGACATGCAACAATGTTCACAATGTCTAGACTGACGTGCATGTAGATTTACACATGGAAATGGTCTAATATGACTTTGTAGAAACTTGAGCCATCATAATGAATTGTGTCCTAAGTTTCCATTGTGACATGCAAGGCATGCAAATATAGTAATGGACACATGCATGTAGTTTTGTATTTGTCTAGTTGAGAAATTGCTATTTGGAAAAAGTAGGTGGAAGTTAGGTGCAATCTTTGCATGCAAGCTATTAGATATCAATATAGTGCTAGTTTACACTTGAATAGGTGTAGGAAATGCATTGAATGCTAGTAGTACCATGAGTTTTGGCTCTCCTATATATGTACATATGGTTCTCATTCATTATTAATGATGAATCAAACTTTTGTAAGGTCATAATGTCAAAATTGGATCTCATGCTATTTTGGTTGTAATTGTATTCTCTTTCTTACTCGAGATTGGTGTCTTCTTCATACATTATTATGCTTGTGTACTTTTCCTATTTGTGAGGAATAAATGTAGCTTTGATCTTTGTTGGCTCTACTCTTTGAATTTTATATGCTGATTTTCTCATATGACATTTTTTAGGTTTAGATTCCTTACTCTATGATACTAAACTAATACCGGTGTATGTGATAGCGTCATCTTTTAACGATGTCTGTTATCTTCTACCTTCTAGTTCATACTCCGATGTAGTAAAGAGTATTATGCTGATCACTGATAGGCAGGATGCCTTTACACAACAAGCCATTGAATTTGTCCATCGATGGACATTCCTTCACTAAACCATAAAGTACTCATACAAAGCTTTATGCAGTGAGCATGATAAAACCATAGCCAGCGGTTACACAAAGAAGTATAATCGAGACCCGGAAGCATGAAAAATGCGCTAGAATACAAAGGTGAAGGAGAGTCTCTTACCAAAAGAAAGTGTGATGTTGAATCCAGATATGGTAGGGCTCATTTGTTGTCTATGAGAGACAAGAAACTCTTTACGGTGAAGTGATGGAGGATCCTCGAAACTGCATGCTTTTGTAGTGTTATGTAGAGTAGTTTTCCCGAAGGTCATAAAGGAGGGAAAAAAACCTTCCAATCAAGCTTTTGAATTTCAAACTTTTGTAGAGTGTGTTTTAAAAAAAAAAACCCAAAAAAGAGGAAAAACCCTTAGTTAGGAAAATCGTTTTATGCACGAAGGGGTTGCTTTGAATTATAACCTTGTGTTTTTGAGAAAGCGATAGTTCGTCTATTGTCCACTTGTTTGGTAGCGATAGTTCATCTATTGTCCACTTGTTTGGTGGCAAAGCAAGGCAAATTCAAACGTAGAAGTGTCCATGAGAGAGAGAGAGAGAGAGAGAGAGAGAGAGAGAGAGAGAGAGAGAGAGAGAGAGAGAGAGAGAGAGAAGAGAGAGAGAGAGAGAGAGAGAGAGAGAGAGAGAGAGAGAGAGAGAGAGAGAGAGAGAGAGAGAGAGAGAGAGAGAGAGAGAGAGAGAGAGAGAGAGAGAGAGAGAGAGAGAGAGAGAGAGAGAGAGAGAGAGAGAGAGAGAGAGAGAGAGAGAGAGAGAGAGAGAGAGAGAATCCCTTCGGGGGCAGTTAACTCCCCGTAAGGGATAGCTAATTGTCCGCCAAAAGACCATCAATATCATGTGGTAAAGAGTAAGACAAGCTTGGAAAAACTTCAGAGCTGAGTAAGTTATTGATAATAAAACATAGCTTATCCCTTATAAACCCATTTTTTTGAAAAGCATCAACCAAAATTTTGACTTCTTTAATGAACATATCTTGTTTGTTACAAGAGGTCATTCCAGCAATGACCTGTGAAACAATAACCTTATATGAATTATAGATTGGTCTATTCAAAGCCAGATGTATATACTGCAGAAATGGAAAAGGTAATTCTCTTTTTTATCAAACTTTGAGAGGTGCGTCAAACCAAAATTTTGATCAAATGAAACGTATATATATTTACAAAGCTGGTAGTGTTTCCTTTTGAAAATTTTCTTTCTATTTCTAGAAAGTCTAGAGGGTAGATCCAAGAAGGGTTATCAGAAGTTCTTATTTGTTTTTTATCCATAAAGAGCTCAATATTAGGGTTATCGATGAAACAAATGTCATCAATATTTCTGAAGGAGTAAATAAAGTCGTTCATAAACGTGGTAAGGCCTAATTTTGCAAGCCTCTTTATAAATTGTGCTTCAAGGTAGGATACATACCAATTACACTAGGTTGGTGGGCATGAAAAGCCCATAGGTATACCACGTATTCCCTAATCTGACAATGCAGTTATCAATCACGAGATCATTCCATTGGTAGAGTAGATTTATATCAAGAGTTTTGTGTGATTGTTTTTTATCCCATGACAAGGGTATATTCTCGTAACATTTTGAAATATCTGCAACCCAAATATTGGTAATCAAAGGTGGTAAATTTAGATAGAAATCCATAGATGACTCACATTACCAGTGTAGAATGGTATCTGCTCTTAGGATACTCCTATATGTATTTGGCTTAAGGCCTGTACCCTCCATAAGGAACAGTGACAACATACCAAGAGCTCTTGTGAGAAATTTGGCAAGTCTTGTGAAATAGCAATAATGAGCATTGGTAATCCATCTAAATGAACCCTTGTGGGCTTTCTATGTGCAGAGGAGGTATGATAGAGAATCATTCCCCAAGAAAATCTCTGGTAATATCCATTATATTTGCAAGGGAATCTTCAACATAGTTTAATTGTTCATTGGAAAAAGGAGTAAAGTTTGGACTGTTGAGTCTCTATATGGCCAACTCTCATACAAAGATTTGCACATAAAACAAGTGTTGTGTTGTGCTTTATCGATACCATTTACGTAGAGAAAACTAGTAAGCCATAGTACTTCATCATTGGCAATCCTATTCTTAGTAAGAGAAGCAGTGTTTCCATAAAGCCTTCTACCCTTTCTAATATGGCTCAAAGCAATGCCTTTACAAAAAATAGCATGTCTCATTTTTGTGGTATCGTCTAAAGATGCATAAGAAATTAGAAGTTTCATAAGTTTAAACCAGCCATTACATAGTTCAGAAGCAACTTCGTTCACATTAGCTTGTCTCAAAGTAATGTGGTTTAGACCTTTTTCTAATGATTTACGTAAGAAAGAACTTTTAACAATATAACAATCTGTGCATATGACATGACCAAATTTTTCTGAGATGAAATTTATGAAAAGTTTGAAAGTAAGACAATGATAGGAATGTAGGTTATCTATATCTATATCAAATTCGCAAAAAACATCATAAAGAAAATACCATTCGCATGTTACACTTGGTAGATATGACCAGCCAAAGATGATATCATGAAAGAGTTCGTCTACAATACCAAAAAGTCTACGTAAAATGTGAGCGTAAAAGTGCTTCACATGGATCACTTCAAAAAATCTATTATAGTAACATAAATGCAAAAAGACTCTCCCTGTGTCACTGCTAGTGGAAACTGGAGACGGCCGGTCGTTGAAATTCTAATTTCCCTTCTAACTGTCTCTTTTTCATCCTGCACATCGATTAAGATCTGTAAAAGGTCAGTTTTTTAACTGGTAAGTCATCCTTGGTGGCACTGCTTTGTCCTTCCTTTCCTTTGAAATTTGAAAACTGCCTTTTCTCCCACTTTTTTCTTTGAAATTTGAAAACCGTTCTTTTATTGGAATTCTGGAAGTACTTATCTATAAGGGTAGAAAATGTAGGTCTTTTTAAAAGGTGCTCTATTTCCCGAATATTTTTGGCATCTCCCAAAGGTGCAAGGAGTTTGGCAAAGGAATCTTTAGCAAGTTAAATGGAGCATCAATCATATATTGGTGGATGAAGAGAAAAGTCAAGTGAGATTTCACTACATCCCTAGTAGGTTTATGAAGCCACATGAGGAATGCATTCATCTGATTTTGGAGGAAAGCACCAGGAAAAAACTTTGCTAGGTTATTCATCACGAACCAGATAGCGTGGTCAAACCAGATGATGAAAGAGCTGTTTTTACATTCTTCACCACATCTAAACTTGAAGAAAGTTCTTTTCCAGTTCCAAATTTTGGCTTGGTGAAGGTTCATTCTATTGAAGCCAGTCTCAAAGTGGCCTCTAGTTCTGGCCCAGGTCTGCTCAGAGGGGAAACGAGAAGGTTTGAATTTATTCATACGAATAATGGTGTCGAATGAAATGAGTGTCTCAAGAGAAGGATTTTTATGAAGGGCGGCCAACTTGCAGACTCGTATTTTCTTTTCTGTTAAATGAGTCATCATAATCCAAAGTCGATAGGAATAGGTACAAGGAAATTGACAGAAGGAAGGCCCCAAAGTTTATAAGATGTGAGAGTGGATTTGTACTCAGTAATTCTGCTAGGAACAAAGGAGACTTGACAATTTTTAGATTGGTAGAAGTCATAAGAAGAAAGGTCACCAATGTCACAAATGTCCTGAGAAAAAATCTCGAGCTGAGAGGCTTTGTCCTCATCTAGGTCATCAATGAAGACTAGAGGGTGTGGTGAGAGAGGAGCGTCAGGAATAGAAGAGGAAAAAATAGCAAGAGTAATTGTGAAGTTTTTAGCACATGTGAACTTCACCACACACCCTACAGGATCTTACTGAGGTGTTGTGATTGCACAAGATTGATCAAAGAACAGTATGCTTGAAAAATCTAAGGCAAGAGCACAATGGCATACATCTGATGAAAAAATCTAATTCTTCACTATGAGAAATGAATGTCAGCAAAAATTCTAAGTCTTTAGTATGGGCAAAAAAGACTGCTCTCAGGTAGAGAGAGAAAATCATACATAGAAAACGTGGGTAGAGAGAGAATGAGTCCAAAACACCAAAATCTCAATATTCACAATGTGGCAAAACATGCCTAGCTTTTCCTACATGGGAGAGACTCGAATTCCTACAGTGGAGTTGCATGGAAAGTCCACTTAACTGAACTAATTCACCTACCAGAGATCCACATGTGTAACTGCATGCATGTATGTTGCATGTACTGCATGTTGACTCCTAAAATTGCCTAGACATGTGTAGATAATAGAAACTACTTTGCATGTTGCATGCACTAATTGCATGTGGCTTGCATGCATACAGTAAGACTTTGCATGCTCTCTAAACATCTGCATGTCATCATAATTGAACCTATCTAACTCAAATCCGAGCTACACTAGAAGGATATGTGCTCAATTCTCACTCCTTATATGTACAACATGAAATCTAGTGAAAATCATGATGGACATGATCCCAAACTCTGGAGATAGAAAGATAATATTTTAATAATCTTCACAGTAATACCATTTTCAATTTCCAAGCACATGTATGCATATTACCGAATTTTTTCTCTTCTTCAAATTTTTCAACAAAATCATTAAGATGACTGTAAAGATTTTCCACTAAGCTCAAACGAACTCAAGATAGATCTTAACCCAGTCAATAGTTTCAAGAAGATCAATCAGGCATAGAATCTTATCCTCAAGTCCAGCAGAAGAACATGTAGCCCTATCAGTGTTAAAGACAAAATTATGCATCTCAACGACTTTCTCATACAATAAATCAGTGTATGAACAATATGGTTAGGTGGAGGAAGGGGCACCCCATAACCCAACGAGGCAACACCCTGAAACCATCCTGTGGACTAAACCATAAAAATAGACCTTGGTTATTAAAATGGATAAAAGGTAAAAGTTTAGTACTATCCCAACCAAGGAATAGTCAGATTTACACCACCAAGATGCATAGAGAGAAATATGATACTGCAATTAGTTCCTCTTGACAAAACAATACTGAAATCTTTTGAAGCCTTTATTCATAATCCAACAAGGTAAAGTACAGTTGAAAAGTAAAATACAGTACTAAAAAACACCATAAAGCATAACCACTTTTAAGACGTCCAGCTGATACATGCTACCATCCCACACAACAAAACTACACATGCTAGTTACGTGAGGAAGATAGGTGTCATAGCTGAACGTCAGCTGTTATTCATGTCCAAAAGGAGTGATTACTACTTTATAGCTTTGAATAGCAATTTGAAACATAGTGTCAAGTTTCTCCTCTACACCCTTCAAGAAGGATGATATTTCTAAGGAGGAGTTATGGCATAGGAGATTGGGACATCCCAATTTCAAATCCATGCTTTATAGGGTCAAAGATACAAAACCCATTGGTTTACCAAGATCACTTTACATAGAGATCAAGCCATGTGAGGCTTGTGCAATAGCAAAATCACATAAGAAGCCATATACAAGGTCTTCCATCAAGACTTCACATCCATTGGAGTTGGTAGACTCAGATGTACATTTTTCATCATCTAAAAGCAATGGAGGAGCCACTTGCATATTTATGAGAAGTTTGTTTGAAACAATTTCTCACTGGGTTAGTAATTTCTCATTGAAAATTGCTTTTTGACCTTGATTAAATGTGGTGTTTTGGTACCAAATCAAGACATTTAAATAATTTCTAAATCCGATACAACTAACCATGTTTGAAGCACTACTTCTGAGTTAGTTGTTGGAAATCAACCATATAATCCTAATTATGGATATTATTGTTGAGATGTATAGCTTATAAGTCACAACGTCTATGAGTCATTTTGGATTCGTTTACAGATGTGTGTGCATAGAATACACGAGAACTGTTGGGACTTATCTTTTCCTGTACGAAAAGGATGGAATGCTATCTCGGAAAACTCAAGAGAGTTGGATAGGTGTTGTTTTCCAAGAGTTAGAACTTCACGTAATGAGGTCCTAGAAAATCTTAAGTTATTCTAGATTAGAACTTGAGAGGAAAATCTAGATGTATTCTAGATTGGGACACTAACTTTGGAATGACAATTTGTGCCATGTCTAAAGTAAGGGCTTTCTTGGATTACAATCCTTTTGTAGACACCATCGTGTGTGATTTGGGAAAGTCTGGAAGTTTCCAAATTGAAAGAACTTTCAGGAACAACTCATGTGTCTTTTAAGAATTGCAATGCACTCTTATGATTGGTATGGTCTTGGGAATATGGAGAGTTGGGATTGGTAAATCATAACTCAAATTCTAAAAAATACCTAATCCATAGGAGAGGATAGTATTCATACCCTGGATGAATAAACAGGCTAGTGGAATTTTGGTTCAACCGATCACCTTACCAAATCAACTATGTTTATTCGGGTATTGACCAAGTAGTTATAGAGTGTCTGTTTAGGCTTTATAGTACCAAAGTGACATTATGAACATTTGTGATTCGAAGTTCACTAGTTGCTTTTGGATGGCTGTGACCATAAATGGATCTACAAAAGATCCACAAGAGTGATTGGATGTTTGCTTAACAATCTATCAAAAAACTAGACACAAAAAAGTTGATCTAGATTGGCGATTTGACAAACAACAAACATTAACAATCAAAAACATTGATCAACATTGAAATCAGAGCCCACACATGTGTACTATAGGTTGTAGTACGGCCTTCAACCTGAGAAACAAGTAGAAATTGATTTGGTTTCATTTGGATCACAAAAACTCAATGTACATAGTGAATTAACTTGAGATTGCCAATGAGCTCCAAAAATTTTCTACCTTCTCACTATGGCAGCTTGGAATACATAGCAAATTTGACTTCCTTCTAAAAGTTAGGTGGATTTCCAGCATTTAATAAGGAAGTAAACTCACTCTTCTTGCCCTAAAATGAAACCCTATCCTAGATCCTAGAGTTATGCTTGGTAGGTAGCTAGTTGGTCAAATTTTCACCTTAAACTTAGGTGTAGGTCCTATAAAGTAGGGATGACCACCAAATAGACATGACCAACTCTCTTGACTTGACCTAACCTACATAAGGAGTGGGTTGCCACGTGGAATATTGGCCTTTCATGTGTGAAACACAATTATACACAATATTTACAAAGTTCTACATGGTTTTTGATCAAGCTAGATTTGCCAATTTTTGGCAATTCTTCACACTCCTCAAGTTTAGCTTGATATATCTACAACTCTCTTGCTAGATGAATGAATGATTTTAGAAGTGTCTAAAAAATCCAGCTACAGATAAGGAACTTTTGAGACTCCAATAGAGAATGATGTCCATGAAGGATCTTTTACCACCTCATCCCTTACAAGATGTTCCACAAATGTGTCTATATACATATAGCACACTTAAAAAACTATACATCATGCCAAGCCATGGATTCCAAGGCATTTTGTACACTTGAAGATACATCAATAAAACTATTAAGTGCATACATAATGTTGCCAAAGACAACTTGCCTTGCTTGATCCATATGATTGAGCCTAGATGGCTCATCTTGATACTCATGGTTCTTCTACCCATTATTCCTATCAGTGAAAGAGGATAATCTTTGGTCCTTACATTGGAATGATCATGCACAAAGCATGTGGACACAAACATTTCCAAAGCAAATGATATTTCATCTTTTATGACTCTATTCAAACTATTACAAAGATAGTTATCCAATGAAATTGCTTTATCAACAACAAATGTAGATTTCAAAGCATCTCATTTCATTGTCTTGTCATACAAAGTAATAAAAACCAGGAATCTTAAATGTAAGAAACAAGTCACCTCATGTCTACTAATACTTTCCAAAAAGTATTCAAAGATAGTAGACTCTCCAATGCTCACCACCCTTGCAAGATGCACACTTGAATGGACAATTTGCATGCAATTTGATGACTCGGCCATTGTCATTGAGGACTCCCTTGGAACTCTCATGCTTTGAGGCTGATTCTCAAGATCTTCTTCCTTTTGATGCTCCTCCTCAATGAAAGCAAGATCACACTTTGCCAAGATCTCCTCTTGAGTGATCTCCTCCTTTGCCAAGCTCATTCTTTCAAAAGCAACACTAGCTTCCAACTTAAACAATCTTCCATGTTTGAATCCTTTTGCAATGCAAACACCATTCTTCAAGATGAAGCAAGCACCATGCTTAAAGTGGACATCCAAATTACTTTCTAAGAGTAGACCAACACTAAGCATATTCTTGGTGATTGATGGTACATAAAGGACATTTTCTAGATCCATGCATTTTGAGGATTCTAGACATAAAGAGATGGTGCCAACACCATCTATCCTACACTCTTCATCATTTGCAGTAAAGACAAACTTTTTAGCAGCATTGAAAGAGTGTAAGGTTGAGAAAAAGTCCTTCTCACAAGACATGTGGGAGCTAGCCCCACTGTCAATCCACCATGTATCTCTTGAATTGTGATTTCTTGTTGGTGAAGATGTAGATGCCATCAAGAATAAATCTACTTCCTCCTTTGCAAGGTTTCCTTGTTTGTCCTCCTCCACTTGTGCTCTTAGCCTCTTGTAGCATTCAGATGCATAATGCCCCTTCTTTCCACAAAAGAAGCATTTTTGCTTTGACTTGTCCTTTGAACTTGATGCATCATCCTCTTCTTTGCCCTCCTTTGGATGCTTCTTCTTTCCATTGGTCTTATTTTTGCCCTTGAATGAGAAACTAGCTTTCTCATCTCCATCCTGCAAAGACAATGAACTAATTCTTGCCGCTGGTGTGGAGCATCCTACACTCTTTAGCCACTAATACACTGTGAAGTATTTCTATAGTTGGCAAAGTGTCTTGGATGGCAAAACTTTGGACCAGATTTGCAAAGTCATCTCCTAGGCCATTAAGGACAATTTGTACAAGCTCTCCATCACGAATCTTCTCTCCACTGAGTACATAATCATGTGCACTCTCCTCATTTCCCCTCATGCTTTGCAAAATCTGATTTCTAAGCATAAGAACTCTAGAAGTGTTGCTAGATTCATAGATTTATTTTAAAGACTCCCAAGCCTCTTTAGCACTAATACATGATGATACTTACATTGCTTACATTCATTTTTGCACAATGAAGTGCTAGCCTAGATCTCTTTTTGTATCTCACTAATTCCTGTGCACCTAGAGGTTCATTTTCATCATCAATCAAGAACTCATAAAGGCCTTGGAGCACCAAGAGTGACTCCATCCTAACCTTCCAAATAGCATAACTTGTAGAATTCAATCTCTCACTAGCTTCTAGAAGATATGCTCCAGCAGATCCCATCTTACTAGTGTTTTCTACTAACAAGAAATAGATTTGATTGACTTGAAACTCACAAAGGTCTCACACTTGTAGTCTCTCACTCAAATTTGATTTCTAATCTTTTGGACACTTAGTGGGCCCCACCACAGTACACTGTACATGTAGAGCAATAAGTGCAAGGGCACTGGCTTCCTGCATGTATAAGCCCAACCTAATGAGCATGCAATTTGGTTTTGTAGAACTTGTAGAACTAGGAATAAGTGACTAGGGGCCTAAAACTCTAAAATGACTTTAGAGGCCCTAAGTCAAGTTGTTAATAAAAAAGCTAAAAGGGCCCAAATTAGAACTCACATGAATCATGTGAGTGCCCTTGTGCTTTCTTAAGGAACCATTAGATTCATTTTGTGTTAGTTTAGGAGCCTTGGATTAGGATCCTTGCCATTGTAATTAACCAATAGGAGAAAGGGACAAGGGCCTTTCCCATCCATAAAAATGCACTCTTTGTACCATATTTTGATGTTCAATAGGAGGAGGAGATTATGCCCAAATGAGATTTGAACATCCTTGCTTCCTTCCCTCTCTCTCTCTCTCACGCTTTTGCATTTTCTATTTGCTTTCCATTTGCTTCTTCTCTCTACTTGCATGTTGTTAATGATTTCAAAGAGAGTAGAGAGGATAGGATGTAAGCACCTCCCCCATTGTAATCTATTCTTCCTTCTCATGCTTGTGGTTAAAGTAGGGTGGATAGTTAGATGTGGTTAATCTAGGTGTGGTTAGAGTAGGATTTGCAAGCTAACTTCGCAAGGGGAGCACTATTCCCTTGGGAACGAATCTATGTGTGACAGGTGAACCAAGGCCGCTACATAATCCAACAAATGGAATTATAATCACAGTTCTATCACTCGTTCACAAAGCTGGAATGAAGATAAGATGAAGTGAAAACTACTTTCAAACAAATCTTGCCAAGAAATGGATTTGATTGTCTCTAGAAACTCACTAAGGTCTCTCTCTTGTAGTGTTTCACTCAAATTAGATTTCTAATCCAACAAATGGACTTATAATCTCAGTTCTAGCACTCCCTCACAAAGTTGTAATGAAGATAAGATGATGTGAAATCTACTTACAATCAAATCTTGTCAATTTTGACTATTTTTGGACAAAAACATGACTTAATCTCACTCACACTTTTTGATGTACTTTCAAGACCTGTAAAACAAGTTCAGAGGACCTGATTTCAGCCTAGATTAATTAGATTTCATGACCCTATGTCAAATCTAATCAATGGCACTCAATCTTGGTAGCCTATCCTAAGATTTCCATGAAAAATTACATCAAAAGCTCAAAAATTGAATTTCTTTGGATCAAATGAATACCATGCATTAAATGCAGGTTTAGAGGTGCCCACACATGTGGATAGTACGGATTTGGACCCCTACCAAGTTTGGGATCAAATCTCCTCACCAAAATCAAGGTTCTAGCTTGCCCTCTCAATACTAGTTTTTAGCACCAAAACTTGCTAAAAATGGATTTGCATTAGATCAATGGCTTATGCTCTTGTACTTGGCTCTGATACCATGTGAATGTACTGTACTTTAGGACCATAAATGGATCTACAAAAGATCCACAAGAGTGATTGGATGCTTGCTAAAAACTAGACACAAAAAAGTTGATCTAGATTGGCAATTTGACAAATGAGGCCATCAGTTGAGATTTGATGGAGTACCGTCGGTTGAGATCTGAGTGAAAACCGTCAGTCGAGATTTCAATAGATTACCATCAGTCGAGATGTAATGGATGACCGTCGGTTGAGATTTGAGACAATGTGTGTCGGGTGAGATTCAACAGAATGCATTGGTTGAGATTGGACATGAGCTCTCCGGTTGAGATTTCAACACAAGGGGGGCTCCGGTTGAGATGTGATCGTGAGGGGACGGGCGGAGCGTGGACAAGGTTGTGGGTTTCTGGTGTAGAAGCTGTTGGAGTTCAATGGGCAACGGTGCCAAATGTTTACAGATCCATAGGGCCAGAGGATGTGTTTACTACGGTTCTTTTTCTTCTTGCTTACAACTTCTACGGCTTGGTATTCTACCTGTTACCAGGCTTCAGGGCATTCGTTATGTGTGATCTTGATCTTACAATGCCAAATCAGATAGAAGGAACAGATTGTCATTGTAGTATATTTTTTCTCCTGCTTGTCAGAGGACTACTCAGGGATGAACTCTCTTGAACGCACTTACATTCATACATAGATGCAAGCCAAGAACGCTCATTCACAGATCAGAGTGCAGCCCAGATGAACATTCAGCAGACTCTATAGCTATCTACTCCTAAAAACAAACTAAATCAGAGCCTAAGCATTACTAAATTGAGCTACACTTGCATAAATTGACAAAACAAGAAACAAGAACTAATCTACAGCATGTTAGAAGTCCAAGAGTCAAGAAACCAACCAGTCTATTGATTCTTGGACATCCCAAGAACATCAAGAACTGGAATGTTAGAGAATATGCAAGATCTACACCATAGATCCAGCCTATTTAGTTTACCTGAATGCTGGTTCCCACATTAATCCACAAACAAGAAAAGAAGCTAATCCACTCTATGAAAGCAGCAAATCTAATCCACTCTACAGTCCAGAACCACACACAAAAGGAGGGAAGGGCAAGATCATAAATGCATCACTCAAGAAACAAGCATGATCAAGGAGCTCAATGGAATTCGTGAAGGCTCTTCTCATTTCAGCATGGAGTTGATACAATTCACAAAAAGCTCCTCTTCACAAAGAGGGAGTCCCTTAAATAAGCAAGAGAGCTCCTTAGGTGGCATCCTAGTGGAATTTCCACATTTCACAAATTACAAGTGAAATAATGCTCTCCACTAGAGTTCACCATCAAAAGGTGGCTCACTCTACTTTCTTTAAGAGGGGTCTACCTGCATTTATTACATTTGCCTAGAAATACTAGTTTCTACATGGTCATTCCATATTCCGGGATTCACTATGAGGCTTACACAGTTCTTACTTGTCATTACTAACTAGTATTCCTTGGCTCTCATACTCGGCTCTCAGTCTTCGTTAGTCTCGTCTTCTCATATACCTCCTCGGTCTAAGGAGAGAGGTGCTCTTGAGTTGCTCTGTCCGAGTACCTTGGGGATTCGTCAGAATCAGCCAACATTTACCTTATGGAAAGAAGCCTCTTACTTGTAAATGGATATATAGATTGAAATATAATCAAGATGGTTCCATTCATAAGTACAAAGCTAGACTTGTAGCAAAAAGTATTTTGCAAGTCAAAGGCATAGATTATGATGAAAACTTTGCACCTATTGCAAAGCTTGTGACCATTAGATTATCATATGTCTTGCAACTCCTTTCAAATGGGAGCTCTTACAACTTGATGTGACAAATGCTTTCTTGAATGGATTCTTGGAAGAGGAAATTTACATGTGCCAACCTGAGGGCTTCATCAAAGATGGAGAAGAAGACAAGGTGTGTCTCTTGAAGAAAAGTCTTTATGGACTCAAGCAAGCACCAAGAGCATGGCTCTCTAGGTTGCATCCCTATCTTATTTCCATTAGATTTTTTGTAAGCTCTTATGAACCATCATTGTACTACAAATGTAATGATGGAAATATCATTATCTTTGTTTTATATGTTGATGACATTATACTCACAGGAAATGATCTAGATGGCATCAAGAATGTAAAAGTTTCCTTGTCTAGTGAATTTAAGATGGTAGATCTAGGACTTCTTAAAGTTATACTTGAAATAGAAGTCACTAGAAGTAATGATTTTACCTTCATATGTCAATCTAAGTATGCTAGATAAATCTTAGCAAGATTTGTCATGATTGATTGTAAAGAAATTGAAACTCCTATGGAACTAAGTGTAAAAGTTTCTAAGGAAAGTGATGAAGCATCCTTTGAGGACATCACTGCCTATAGAATGCTTAATGGTTCCTTAATGTACTTAACCATCACTAGACTAGATCTTAGTTTTTGTGTTGGCAAGTTGAGTCAATACATGCAAAGTCCATTAATATGTCATTGGAAAGGAGCAAAAAGGGTGTTAAGGTACATCTCAGCTACACAAGACTTTGGCATAGTTTATGAAAGGACTAATATTTGTTTGAGAGCATATTCAGACTCAAGTTTTGCAGGTGACAAGATGGATAGAAGATCCATAAGTTCATTTGCTACATTCTTATGTGGAGGAGCTATATCTTGGCTTTCTAAAAAGCAAGATACCATATCTCTTTCATCAACAGAATCTGAATATAAAGCTATCACAACAACAACAAAGGAGGTTCTTTGTCTTAAAAGGCTTTTGGAGGAGCTACATGTGATCAAGGATGAAGACATTCCATTCATATATTGTGATAATCAAGCAGCTGAACAACTTACAAACAATCCAGTCTTCCATGCTCGAACAAAGCACATCGAGATTGCACATCATTTCATGAGGCAGAAAGTGCAAGCAAAGGAGATCAAGCTTATTCATGTTTCATCATCAGATTGCATTGCTGATATACTCACCAAGTCATTGCCTAAAGATCCATTTACAAAATTAAGATTGGCTCTTGGAGTTATAGATAGATCTATGCTAGATTTACCAAGCTAGATTTTTGAGGAGTGTGAAAAATGCAAAAATAAGCTTGGTAGAGGCAAAAAATCTTGTATATAGGATAGACACACATGTGTGGAGCCTATTTCCACATGTTAAACTAGTGTACTTTTCATGTACCATAATCATATATGTTGTACATATGATTTAATTCAAGTTCTAATAGCTAAAATGGCCAAAAACTAGTTTTCTAGAGATATGACACATGGCACCAATCTAATGATTGCATGAGCCAAATATTTTGAATAGGTGTCACATCCCATGTGTAGAGGACAGCTCACACATGTGGAAATAGCTGAAGTAGGCGAGTTTTTGCTTCTAGAAGATTTCCATGAAGATCTCCATATAGTAGGAAAATAGACCAAAAATGCCCAAAATGGAAAGTTTTTATCCAAGTGTCAAATTGCATGATGGTGACAAGGCATCCTCACACGTGTGAGATCTGATGCATGATCAGTACCTCGAGCTCCAAAAGTGTATATATAGAGGCTTATTTGGCCATAATCAGTGTGAGACACCAATCTTGGTTTTGGAAGCAATTTTGAGTGATTCTCTCCATTTGTCTACATTTATTTTGATTGTTTTGAGGTTGTGTACTTGATTTTCAGGTTGGAGTCCGTACTCAGACAGTGTTCCACACGTGTGAAACCAGAAAGTACACCTACCTTCAATTAATGATTGTTCTTGTTAGGATTTTGTGTCTAGAATTGATCTAGATTGATCTTAATCTCAAGTAGATTGATAGATCAAGTAATCTGACAACCAATCCCTCTTAAGGATCAGATTAGGATCCACTCTTGGCCCTTTTTGTACTTTTTGCATAGTATGCACTTCCTGATTACTCCAATGCTCACAGGAACGGTGCTGACAAACAATGATTGTCTGAGGATTGAAAAAGAAAGAGAACAAATGCAGCTCACACCTTACAAGAAGCTGATAGGTTCGCTGATGTACCTTGTAGACAACACATGCCATGACATTGCTTACATAGTGTTCAAGATGAGCCAATTCTACACGAATCTAGGCTCAACACATTGGAAGATTGCAAAACAAATTTTGTAATATCTTCAATTAACAAGAGCTTATGGCTTGTGTTATTGTCGTGATACAGGGTTCAAGATGCTTTCCTATAGTGATGCTAGCTGAGCATCTCTCAAGGATGATTGTAAAAGCGTCTCAAGAGGATGCACCATCATGTCAGGAGCGGCAATTGTCTTGGTCAGCAAGAAGCAGACCATTGTGGCTCAGTCATCCTGCAAAGCAGAGTACGTTGCATTAGCGAAGATGGCCAACGAGATAATTTGGCTCAAGCAGTTTTTGGACAAATTGGGCGAAACAAGGAACGAGCCTCCGGTCTTGCAGATGGATGACACATCTACAATACATCTGAAAAAAGATCATGTGTTTCACTCAAGGACAAAACACATTGCAATCAAGTACCACTTCATCAGGAATCTGATTGAGAAGAAGATGTTGCAGACCACCTTCATCGGAACAAAAGACATGGTTGTTGACATCTTCACAAAAGCCCTAGACAAAGGACTTTTTGAGAGACAGAGGAGCAGTCTTGGAGTCGTCAAGCTATCATGCTTTGAGAGAGAGCTGAAGGAACAAAACGTTTCTATTACCAAAGCTTTGCTAGCTTTCAGCCCTCTACTTGACAAAAATATTTGCGAACGCGAAAGTCAAAAGACACGAAGCAAAAATGTTCGCGAACACCTTGACGAAAAGACACGAACGAGGAAAATTTGTGAAAGAAAATTTTTCGCGATACAGGGGAGAAAGTCAAACGACGTGAAAGTCAAAAGACACGAAGCAATACAAAAATCATCGCGACACCCTTTTCTGCCCTCACGCTCCCAAAAGGACTAGCAAGATCATGCAAGTACCAAGAAGTACAGATATCTGATCTGATATCATGACATCAACAGATACACTCTAAGTCATGGCTAATCTGTCACTCTTGTAATTCGTGATTAGTTGTAGATGTTTAATCACTCTAATCTAGAAGTTACATGATGCGACTATATACCATCTGGTTGATGCATGATATAAGAAGAAAAAGAAGTCTAATGCTAGTAAGCAAGAAGATGAAAATATAAAACATAAGTCCGTCTGCATGCGAGACAAGTTTCTGTAAGCAGGATCCATAGAGATCCAACAAGTCCGCTAGTAAGCAAGACACAAACTCATGAGAGAACTGTATTTCTCTCATGCCAATGCACTGCGTGGATTTGCATGCAGTGCTTGAAGAATCAGAAAAATCAATAGATGACTTTGCAGCCGTTGCACACATATCACTCTTATCATGTTTGATCTTGAATGCAAATTAGTCTATTGCTATTCGTGTGTCTGATTTACCTGTTCATTTAATTTCGCACCTTGGTTTGAATTTTGTTGAATGTTGTATTAATTTGTTAACGTAGTAAAACATCAGTGCCTGTCTAAATTCTGCAGGACTTTAGGAATGATACAGCTGGCAGTGACCAGCAATCATATCTGAAATCCATCCAAATTTTATTGTTGTTTTCTTTTGCATTTCTTTCGTGACTACGACGATTGTCATAAAAAACTAGACAAAACTAGCTATCTAGCACCAAATTTGGATCTAACTTGGAAGAGAACTTTTCAAATGAAGTTGGCTATACTTAACATGTGCCCGAGCAGGGAATCCCGTACAGTACCTGAAATGATTCAATAATTATTATAATGAACTCTCTTGATCCAGGTTTGCCTGAGATAGCATGGGAGATGCAATCAACACTCTCTAGATCTTGATTTTCATGAAAATTTTGAAACTATGGATGATATATGCATCAAATACTTAGGTAGGCTCTAATACCATGTGAAAATTCACACGTGGGAATGTCCCAATGTGTGAAACTGATCTCCTAAGCTTGGCCCATGCACTATAGATCACCTATTGATGGAAATCCAAGATCAGTGACAAGATCTAAGGCAAAAAGACCATTCTACATGCATTCCTTCATTACCAAAAGATGTTTCACATGTGTGTAAGACTTCATGAAATAAACTAACTTCCAAAAAATACCACTTTTGGGCTCATCTAGAGAGAGAAGACAATACATGCAAAATTGGCAAATCTCCAAATTGACTCAAAAAACTCATAGATCTCTCATACATTAATGAAAGTACATATAAAAAACTCATGGAGATCCATGCTTCAATCCTATTGGGCTACTTAAACATAGCCTCTCTAATCCTATTGGATGTGTGATGCAACATCCCTCACTTTTGATTGGACCCTTACAACACATCTCTCTTATGATTGGACCCTTTGACTTTTGTCACCACATGGGTGCATCACTCATCAAACCTAAAATTGATATGTGTAAGCAACCTAACTAGCTTGAGTTACATTACAATTGAATTTTGGCCTAATCATGAGAAAACATTTGTACTTGACCATTTGACCTCTATAGCCAAAATTGGCCCTATCACCTAGTGACACCAAAATGCTTGACTAGCAATCTTTATGATACCCCTAAAGTCAACATTATAAACTATTTCTAAATATTTTACACATGTGGGAACATGCTCCACACATGTGAAATGTACTCACAAACATAAAATCATAAAATCACCAAGATAGATTTTTGACTATTTTTCACAATGTGAAGTAGTAAAGTCTTTGAACTAGCTCTTGTTGGAAGTCATGTGTTGGTTAGCTTCTGAATCAAGGTACTAATGGCCTTCATTTGAGAGTGATGAAGCTTGATCCATAAATAGGTTTTGAACTTTAATGTTGTAGAGGGACCTTGATGTTCAACTGCTACATTTTGATATTGCTATTGTCGTTTTCTCTCATTCAATGCTTTGATTCTACAATATCTAATTTCATGGCTAGGTCTCTTAGAATATTTGCAAAACAATTTTTGATTGCTTGGAGTTGACACACAAACTTTGCTAGAGGAGTTGGTTTCTGCTACATATTGTTGACATGAGCAAAGGATTTAGAATTCTTGGAATGCTTCGTCTTGGAGAATAAAACAATGTTGTCAAATTTAGAGTCACTCGACTTCCTTCATGTTTCTTCTTGAAAAAAGAATGGAAGTCACTTTCTACAAGGTTAGATTAGGCTGTATAGTAACCAACATTATTAAATATTAATAAGAATGTAGTAGATTAGATAGTAATGTTGTGATAACATCTGAATTAGATATTGGAGAGCCAAATTCAATACAAGATCAATTAATTTAGGACTTATTCAAAAAATTTGGACTCTTTTTGGAACATAACTTACAATAGCCCCCATTTTGAAATTTTTTTTCTTCATAAATTCATTGAATCGGTTATACCGCAATCTGGTGAGCTAACACTAATCAAAGTTTTTGTAGTTAACCAAAAAAACTTGAAACTTGTTGATTTCGGCTAGATGTTTGAAAGTAACTATGATTTTGAAGTTGATTATTATATGCTTTGTGCAGTAGCTACAAAATGTTATATTAAAATATTATTGTAACACCACACATGCACACGTTGCGATAAGAGTTGCTTCAACCACGTAACTCAAAGAGGGCCTTGGCATTTTGCGAGTTTTTTTTTTGTCATGATTCAACAAAAATATAGCACATGGTGTCTAACCTTTTTATGCCACTACTTCAATGTTTATTATTAAGAATGTGGTTTGGTACATAGTTAAAAATCTCACACAATAAAAAATTTCAAATTAAATATTTTTGCAGCCTCCAAACATAGCACGCCGATGTGCTCGACTTGGCCGCCCACAAAAAAAAAATTAAAAATTAATTTTTTTTCGGTCCAATTCAATACGCCAACATGCTATGTTTGGAGGCTGCAAATTTTTTTCGCATTTTATATAACACGTTGTTTAAAATTTGCGATTTTTTTTACAGTTGTTTTACTTTAATCTGCAAACATTATAAGTAGACGTGCTAATAAAACAATTATGTAAAAAAAAATTGCAACCTTAAAAAGATAGCACGCCGATGTGCTATATATAAAATGAGATAAGATTTTGCAATCTCAAAAACATAGCATGACGACGTGCTATATAAAATGAGAAAAAATTTTGTAGCCTCCAAACATAGCATGCTAGTGTGTTGGGCCGGGCTGAATTTTTTTTTTTCCTTTAGTGAGATTTTTAACTATTTACCAAACCACATTCTTAATAATAAACATTGAAGTAGTAGCATAAAAAGGGTAGCACACCATGTGCTATATTTTTGTTGTATCATGACAAGAAAGAATTACGAAATCGAAATGAAATGAAACGAGTTGAGCTCTGATACCACTAATGAGAGGAAGAAACAGTTTGAAGCAAAACGAAATAAAACGCGATGAAAGTTGGATAAGCCAACTTGGCAAGAGTAGCTACTGCTATTGACTGCATTCTAATTCTCTTCCAAGCCCCTGATCTTCTGACGATCTGTTATAAAAATTAAATTTGTAGATAGCAGATAGTGTTGAGTAATAACAAGAGCAAAAATTTATCTACTGCTAGCATGCATTCCAATATTGCTGATCATACACATTACAGAATAGAGCATTGAGAAAATCACTTCTATGATCAAAACTGAATTTACAATACCTTTCAAAAACGCTATCTGTTTCCTAGATCAGCGCGTTGGTGCGAGAGAGATGTACACTCTCACGAATAATATGACTAGCTCCTACTAATCTATAAACTCACTATGTGTCGATCTACAACTAATCTCAAATTATAAGAGCGGTGGATTAGGCACATCCTAACGCTCTTCTGCTGATGTCATCATATCAGATCAGAGAGTTATATTACAAGGTACTTGTTTGATCTTCCTACTGCTTTGGAGCGCGAAGAATTTTGTGTCACAAATAATTTCGTGTCATGTCGTGTCATTTGACCTTCTCCTGTTGTTCGTGCATTAGCTGTCTTCTGCTCGTTGGACAGTGCCTTCACGCTGCAGGCCTTCACCTTTTGCCAACAGAAACTTTCACAATTTTAAGGGTAGTGTTGTCTTTTCAAGGGCACCTTTTCCTTTTTTTGAAAGACGAAAAAACGAAAAACTAGAAGATATGCCTTAAAAATGTTTCTAAGGCATTTACAGATTGTGTGGTCTTTTTCGCAAAAATGTAAAAAAAAAAACAGTGTCGAAAAAAGTTGCCAGAGTTATTCTTTAAGTGTTTTAGACCTAGTGTTGAATTTTTTTCATGACCTCGAAAATGCGAATTGTGCGACAAAATAGTTCAAAAATGTAGATGGTGCGAAATATAGTTCAAAATGCAACAATTGCAAAAAACATCAAAAGAAAAACTAAGAAAAGATAGAAAGATATGAATAACTAAGACTATGAAAGATAGAAACTTTTAGTTTCTTCAACTCCCTCTCAAAGCTGGTATTTTTCTGATTCCTAGGCTTGCACGCTACTTCTAAAAAATTGCCTTGTCAAGAGGCTTTGTGAAAATATCGGCCACCATCTGTTTCGTTGGAACAATTTTGGTCCTCAGCTTGTCTTTCTCAACCAGATCTCTTATCAGATGATATCTGATAGTGATGTGTTTTGTCTTGGAATGAAACATTGGATCCTTTGCCAGATGAATGGCAGATGTGTTATTCATGAATAGTAGCAGCGGCTTGGTCGAATTCTCTATAAGTCCGTCAAGGAACTGCTTGAGCCATGTAAGCTTATTCGTCATCTTGGCTGCTGTAATATACTCTGCTTCGCAGGATGATTGCACAATTACGGTCTGTTTCCTATTGATCCATATCACAGTTGCACCGGCTGCTATTACACCCTCTTGAGACGCTCTTGCAGTCATCTTTCAGGGATGCCCAAACGCTGTAGGATTTGATCTAGAATCCTCATGCTCAAATAAACACTGCCCATAACCGTGAACCTGCAAAATAAAACAAGCTCCTCACCTAGGAAGTGGTGGTCAAAGCTCGACATTGCAAGGGTCCAAGGCTGCAACTGTAGAACTATCAGTTCCTTCACCCTACCACCAAGCCTTCATCATGTCTCCTTACCGTTACCAAATCGTCCATCCAAAACTGTTCCTACCACCAATTTTTGATGAATCCATCTCCTTGAGACTGATAATCAAAGTTTGTGCAACCTGCAGATCAAAGGTTTTCCTTGAGACTGAAACTTCAACTGAGAGAATAACCATGAAAACACCCAGAAGCAAATGGAGGATACAGACCTCCCATAAATTAGAATCTGCCAAGAAACCAAAGATGAAACCGTCAATGGTAGATACAAGTGACAAAACAAAGAGACACATGGAAAGCACTCGATCATGCAAGTTGTGAAGCTGCTGAGAGCTCTCCAATTTTGAGAATGTCAACCAATTCCAACAATAAGACATTCTGGTTAAACTGCATAAATTCGTGAAAAACAGTTTTTGTGATAAAGACTAGCAACAATAAGCACTAGGTTTTATGTAAGCCGACGAGGATTTACGCGTTTCCAAGTGACGATCGAAGATGCCAATGCAAAGAGGAGCTACATCGTCCAATATGAGTTGCAGTGGGTCCTACAACACATTAAGGGTGGGATGATGTTGGCTAATTCTGACGAATTCCCAAGGTACTCGGACAGAGCAACTCAATATCACCTCTCACCTTAGACTGAGGAGATCTCTAAGAAGATGAGACTAACGAAGACTAAGAGCTGAGTATGAGAGCCGAGGAATACTAGTTAGTAATGACAAGTAAGAACTGTGTAAGCCTCATGGTGAATCCTGAAAGATGAATGACCATGTAGGAACTAGTATTTCTAGGCAAATGTAATAAATGCAAGTAGACCCCTCTTAAAGAAAGTAGAGTGAGCCACCTTTTGATGGTGACCTCAAGTGGAGAGCATTATTCCACTTTTAATTTGTGAAATGTGGAAATTCCACTAGGATGTCACCTAAGGAGCTCTCTTGCTTATTTAAGGGACTCCTTCTTTGTGAAGAGGAGCTTTTTGTGAATTGTATCAACTCCATGCTGAAATGAGAAGAGCCTTCACGAGTTTGGTGCATCCATTGAGCTCCTTGATCATGCTTGTTTCTTGAGTGATGCATTTATGATCTTGCCCTTCCCTGTTTTTGTGTGTGGTTGTGGACTAGATTTGCTGCTTTCGTAGAGTGGATTAGCTTCTTTTCTTGTTTGTGGATTAATGTAGGAACCAGCATTCTAGTAAACTAAATAGGCTAGATCTGTGGTGTAGATCTTGCATATTCTCTGACATTCCAATTCTTGATGTTCTTGAGATGTCCAAGAATCAATAGACTGGTTGATTTCTTGATTCTTGGACTTCTAACATGTTGTAGATTACTTCTTGTTTCTTGTTTTGTCAATTATGTAAGTGTAGCTCAGTTTAGTAATGCTTAGGCTCTGATTCAGTTCATTTTTAGGAGTAGATAGCTGTCTTGGATCCATAAATGGCTTTTAATGAATCCCATACAAGATGAGATTTCTTTCAAAAGATCATTACTTACATTCATTTTTATGCAATGTAATGCAACTCTACATCTCTTTTTGTACTTAACCAACTCAACTCCTCCTTGAGATTCTACTTCCACCTCAAGTACTATGTCATAAAGATCATGAAGTACAAGCAAAGACTCCATTCGAACTATCCAAGTAGCATAATTATTGGATGTAAGTCTTTCACTAGCTTCAAGCAAAAACCCACCCATTGATGCCATTTTTGAATGTGAAAAAGCACTAGAAACTCTTATGGTTTCTCTAAGAGATTTGAACCTAAAGTCTTCTAGCAATTTAGAAAGCTTATAGACTCAATCCTATCACTCATGAACCAATCTAGAATGATGGAAATTTAGATTCTAGTCTCAAACTTGCAAAATCACTCCTTAATCTATGATTTTTAGCAAGTTCTCTCTTCAACCTCAAATTCAAGACGAATCCTTGGGGTTGATCCATGTAGACCTCTTCGTCTAACTCACCATGCAAGAAGGCTGTATTCTCATCCACAATGTGGATCCAAAGGTCATAAGCAGCTGCATATGCAAATAACAGACGTAGGGACGAATGTTTGATGATAGGAGAGAAGGTTTCAAAGTAGTCAATACCATATCTCTGAGAAAATCCCTTCGGTACTAGTTGTGCTTTGAATTTTGAGACATTCCCATCTGGTCCGTACTTGAGCTTGAAAACCCATTTGCATTTGATAGTCTTGCGGTTATGTGGTAATGGCTGCAACGTCCATACCTGGTTCTTCCTCATGGATTACATCTCCTCGTTCATGGCTTGGATCCATTTGTCCTTCTTTGGACATTCAATCGCTTCCTCGAAAGTTTTTGGTTCACCACTGAACCCCAAAAATCTATGCTTGAACCTCACTACATGGCCCAAATCCTTACAAATCTTCAATCCAAATCTATCTAGGATGGATGTAGCATACTTAGATTGACAAATGAAGCTAAAATGACATCCTCTTGTTAGCTGATGCCACACCCTTGATGTGTCAATGCAGTGCCTCTTCACCCAAGAGGGTTTCTAGTGGAGATGACATTGAGAGTTGAGTTTGAGAGCACGAGAATTACTAGTGATATGCTAAGTGCATATACGGTGAGTTCAATGGTAATTTCCAAAAGATGGAAACCATATGGGAGCTAGTAATCTGGGCCGTCTCAAACTTGAGACGTATTTTCATCTTTGGGTGAATCGCTCCACTTGATCACCTGACTGTATCTTTGATTTTGTTGATTTTTCTTTGGTACAGGTGCTTTCGGTGGTGGCATCTTGGAGACTTTAGCATGTTGAGATTTCTGAGGCAGTTGAGCTGGTATTCGTTGAACTCCATAATGCGTAGAATCCATGTGGTATAGGATTTGCTCATCTATCAGCTCAGCTTCCTCATCATAGGACAATGCATGTTGCCAAGGAACTGAATCATCCTCACTACCATAAGGAAAGACTCCTCCATGAGATCCATAGCATGTGTTTATGTATTAAAATGTTGTTGCTCTTTGATTGAAAATCCTACTACTCGCATTTCTATCCATGCTCTATCTTCATGCATTTTGTTTGGGTACTAGTGTATGAATGTGCTTTGTTGTTTCTTCTTTTTTCAGGTTTGGTTTGGGATAAATATCAGGTAGATGTGCAAGGCTTGTTGGAGGCTGATCCACCATTCCACTCAGATTCGATGCTTTCTTATTCTTGGCTCCCTGAGGAGTGGTTCTTATAGATGTTGCATGATATTTGTAATAAGCACTCTGTAGGATTCACATTTGCTTTAGTTAGATGTTGTTATTTTGTTTTGGTGATTTCAGTAGGATTAGATTCATCCTGGTTCCCTGTTTCTTATGTAGATTAGATTAGTAATAATCTACAAATTGTAAGAAAACAAAAAGAAACCTGTATCAAAATTGTAGAATGTAGATATACAAGTCTTGATAAATCATATCCAAGATGAACTACCATTGCCAGTTAAGGATCAAAAACAGCTTGTAGGTGTGCCATACTGACAGGCGAAACACACTTCCATTGTACTGTAGAGATATCCGAGAAGATGCCATTCGTGGTTGAGCTTGTTGCCAAGCAGAATCTGTCAAACAGAGAACCTGCTAACATTGGCATCGGTTGCTATTGTCAATCTTCTTGGATTTTGAGCCATTGAACTCGTATATATCAGACCATCTTTTAATTCTTCTTCACTTTTGATTGCTTGCTTGATTTTCTGCATTCCTATTTCCCACAAACACGCATTCCACATTTTCTGTAAAATTAAAATTGCATCAGAATGCCTCTCATGATCCTTCAAGATCTATGCAATCTCACACCAACATTTCAAGAAACCCATCGCCACATAACTATCTCACTTTCTTGGAACAGACAGCTTGCTATGACGACCAATGACTATCCTTAAAAATTGCATCCGACAAGCTATTAGGTTTAGAGCCGTCGAGTGCATCCGACATCGCCTTCTCATATGCATCTTCCAAGTCTCCTTTGTTTGCTTTTGACACTCCATTTGTTACTGCATCTGACACGTTGCATCCAACACTCTGTATTACTATTGCATTCGACAGCATCCAATTACCATTTGCATCTGCCAAACATTTGCATCCAACACACATTTGCTCCGACGTATCCAATAGATTGCATCCGACGATGGCCAACTCATGAAAAAGAAATGGTCGCAGTAGTTCAAGCAGTGGAGCATTGGAGACATTATGTGGCAGGAAAACCCTTTAAGGCGTTCACTGATAATGTATCACTCAAGTACTTCTCATCCCAAGGTATGCTCACGCCAAAGCAAATGCGATGGCAAAACTTTCTCTCAAAATTCAATATAGACATTTTACACACGGCGGGAAAGAACAATGTGGTGGCGGATGCACTAAGTAGACAGGAACACTTGATGGCAACAGTGACAACTCAGGTGACTGGCCTACTCCAAGAAATCAGGGAGAATTATGGTGTAGATGCGTTGGCGAAGGACTTAATGATCGAATTCCAGCTGGGAAAGCCTCATAAACATTTCACTTGGAAAGATCAAATGGTTGTTTATAAACACGGACCTTATGCGGGACCATATTATGTCACCAAGAAGATCAACCCAGTGGCTTACCGATTAGCACTGCCATCCAGCTTGGATATACACAATGTGTTTCATATCTCATTACTCAAACGGTACAAACCAAATGAGCGATTTACATTAGTTAGAAAGATACGTTTGTAACCTATTATTCAAACATCAGATGGCCAATTGTAAATCAACCAAAACTCCAATGGATCTAGGTTTGAGATATTTGAAGGACCAATGTTCCCAGTCTTTCAAAGAATTCAAACAAATTAAACAATATCCTTATCATTCTATTATTGGTTCTCTCATGTATGCCATGATATGTACTAGATCTGACATTGCTTATTTAGTTAGTATAGTAAGATGTCTAATCCCAGTTTCATTTCAGACCATCTACAGAAATACATGTATTGTTGAGACAATGTCGAGCAGACCTAAAATGATTATTCAAGGGTTACCAAATGACGACTTCATCAGATTTGGTTGTGGAATCTTATCCATTTCAGGTCCAATCTCTTATCTCCACATGCCACCTACCAGGTGGATGACGGTGTATTACATTAGGGTTGTGCCATGAAAAACTATAAATAGATCAATAGATTAGTTCATTTTAAGAAGTTGAATTATTCATGTTCAGTTCACATTTCAAGAGTAGTCACTCTTCTTCTCCTCTCTCTCTATTGCGCCATAGGCATAGATTGATTTTTAATAAGCTATCGCAATTACAGTTTGTGTATGAGCAAAATTTACAGTAGAATTAGATGCACTATTACTATAGTGCAATCATAGTAGGCAACATATGTATTTTCGTCATTCAACAATACATACATGCGACAATTTGATACATGACTTGTCTTGTCTTACTGAATCTTTTTACCAATTTTCTTTAGAGCTTTTACCATCTTGGAATATGACCAGTATTGCATGTTTTGTTCACCAAATATAGTAAAGGTTGATGATTTGCATACAGAGCAAAATGTGTCGCCATCAAATAATGACGTTATTTCTTGATAGAAAACACCATAGCCAAAATTTTAATGTTCCATTGTGAATTAGTTCACTTCAGTATCATTCAACTAACGACTAGTAAATATGGTTGAAAATATTTCTTGTATTTCCCAGACTGATCCAATAGCATATTTGGCAGCATTGGTATGTACATGAAACTCAACAGTCCAATTTGGTGCTCGTAATATCAGTGCAAATGTCAAGACATTTTTCAACTTCTCAAACGACTCCAATGCTTCAATAGTTTAGATTGGAATAATCATCAACTTATAGGTAGGTCATCCTAAATTGGTGAGGAATAAGATAAAGATGCGATGGTAGTTCGCATGACCCATAAAAATGTAAACTTTTTGAATCGTGCCTAGTGGAGATAGATCCATGATAACTTTGATCTTAAATAGATCCGTAGCAATCTTCTGTCTAGATATCAAATGTTCTAGAATGATTCTAAAAATGTGGAGTCCATATCTGACACTTCTGAGTCGAGAAGATCTGAAACTTTTGACATTGTTCAAATACTTTTTTCAAATGCTCCACGGTTCTAATTCCAATCCATGGACACCAAGGTCATCCAAGTAAATTTCCAGAAATTTTTGCAAATATTCTTTGAATGCAAATTGAATCACATGCTGAAAAATACTTGGCATATTGCATAGCCCAAATGCCATAACCTTATAAGCATAGGTACCCCATTCTGTTGCAAATGCAATTTTATGTTGGTCGATGAGTGCAATCTTGACTTGGTTGTATCCACTGAATCCATCCAAGAAACTATAAGCTTCAGCACCAGTAAGACGATCCGATATGCTTTCTATGAAAGGTAGCGAGAAGTAATCCTTCTGTGTCACTACATTTAAGGCCTTTAGGTTCAAGAAAATTTGCATCTTGTCATTTTTCTTTGGTACAATGACAATTGGTGAAACTCGCTCTGTGTGCTCGATCTCATAAATGAAATCAACATCTAGTAATCATTGCAACTCTTTCTTGATCAGTTTTGTATAGCTAGGATTACAATGATAAAAATGGATTATTTTTTGAACTACATTTGGTACCAATTGAATAGTATGTTGGAAGTAGGAATACCCTTCAAATATTTGTAAGACCAAGCAAAACAATCTTGGCCAACAATTTTCTCAAAGTAAAAAATTGAGTTAATGAAAGTTGTGCTCCAACTTGAATGATTTTCTCATCTCCACCTGATTTAGCTAAATTCGATGGAATGACCATTTAGGAACTAGTATTTGTAGACAAAGTACTAATTGCAAATAGGGCCTTCTTAGAAAAGTAGAGTGAGCCACCTTTTGATAGTGACATCTAGTGGAGAGCATAATTTTACTTGTAGTTTGTGTAATGTGCAAATGCCACTAGGATGCCACCTAAGGAGCTCTCTTGCTTATTTAAGAGACTCCCCCTTTGTAGAATGGAAGCTTTTGTAAATGTATCTACTCCATGCTGAAATGAGATTATCTTCCATGAGTTTTGATGCATTCTTGAGCTCCTTGATCATTTTTTGTTTCTTGAGTGATACTTTAATGACCTTGCCCCTCCATCTCCTTTGTGTGTGGTGTGGATTTAGAGAAGACTAGTTTTCTTGTTTTCTTTCATTTATGTTTGTGGATTAAATTAGGAATCAGCCTTGTTGTTGCGCCGGCGCCTCAAAGGGCGCTGAGACTTGAGCGGTTTCCCCAACATGCGTTTAAGTCTAACATTCATCCATCATGCACTTGCGTAAAAGCCAACTCAGAAACGTAACAAGCTTAACCATTCATACTTAAGAAAACTGGAATCCCAACCAACCCGAAAGCCAACTCAGAATCCGTCCCCAAAAGGTAACCAAAGGCAAAGACAAGCCACACATGAAACCCAAGGCATAGTGGTCGCCAAACTGACCAATTGGCATAGCGGCAAGCCCCATGTCGATGACAGGGACCCTTAGGCGCCAGCGACACAAAAAGGTTGTAGTAAGGGTCCTTCCACTTGGACCAGTCTCGGAGGCGAAACCAAAATGGTAATCATCCCCAAGGATAAACTTTATTAGATTTGGAAGAGGTTACATTCATACATAGACTGACCGGTCTCAGGGCCACCAACACGTGCTGGGCATTGTGCCTGGCTCATGCTGGTAGAGGGAGCTGAGACCTGGCGACTGGATTCCTGGCGCTGGTTGAGCTGCCCAAGTTTCTGTCTGCCGGACTCCCCCTATAGTTCTGCTGTGATTCGGCGCACCCCCTCTGTTCTGAAACATAGTGCTTTCTGGTAAAGCACGCTTTTTGGGACTTAGTTTTTATTTTGCTGATTAAGCTTGGCAAGCCTTGCAGAATCAGTCTAGCTCTCGGACATGGGTCCTGGGAGCCGTTCCGGTGGCAGAATCAACTTGCTTCCTGACTAGGCCATGACTTGAGCTCCAGAGCTAGCTTGACTGGCTCACCACAGGTTGGAGGCTCAGTCCTTGATGTTCTAACTTGCTCTGGGACCTTAGGGAGTGTCACCCCTTAGAGTCTTACAAGGCACGTTGGGTGCACCTGAGTCAGCTTTACAACATCCTCCCCTTGTTTGAAAAAGCTGATGTCCTCATCAGGGCCAAACTAGACCTAGGACGTATGGCATGGGCTTAATTCACCGGTCTTAACAACTTTGAACTACAAAATACATTGGCAGTAGCACAAGAAAAGTGTAGATAAAGTTCACTTACGTAAAACCTGTGTAAAGCTGCAAGTGATTTATTGGCAAACTTAAGAAAAATACCGAAAAGTTCCTTGAACTTCAGAATGGCCATGAATGTTTATGTAAGAGGCATGCCGCTAGGTAGTTCTTTGTGTGCCGATCTGGAAAAACGGCTATTGCGTTGGTTCTTCTGCAGATAATCTGCTAGTATAGAGAGAGAGAGAGAGGGAGGGAGGGAAAGAGGGAGGGAGGGAGGGAGGGAGGGAGGGAGGGAGGGAAATACTACCCATGAGAGAGAGAGAGAGAGAGAGAGAGAGAGAGAGAGAGAGAGAGAGAGAGAGAGAGAGAGAGAGAGAGAGAGAGAGAGAGAGAGAGAGAGAGAGAGAGAGAGAGAGAGAGAGAGAGAGAGAGAGAGAGACTACTTCTGAAACATGAACTGAACATGAATCAAGTTCTTACAATGAACTAATTTTCTTATCTATTTACAGTTGTTGATGGCACAGTCCAGACAGAATGCATCATTATCCACCTACAGGTGGAGATACGGGATTGGATCCAAAATGGATAAGACTCCACAATCAAATCTGATGAAGTCCTTATTTGATAACCCTTGATAATCATTTTAGGTCTGCTCGACATTGTCTTAACAATACATGCATTTCTATAGACGATCTCGAATCCTTTAACATTGTCTCGAATATGCGAGTAGAATCATAGAGTAGTTTTGTTGGAAAGAGGTGATAATGAAATAACGACAAGTCAAAGCTTGTGAACGACTTATCAAGCATAGCGGAATGAGCCTGCTTTTCTAATGCATGACTACGCCTATTAATTTTGAACAAAACATAATGACAAGAGTCATGTTCAATCTTTTAGCAACTAACTTTAAAATCATCATAGCTAAAGTGATTACGTAGCCAAACAATGAAGAATTTAATTATCAGACAAAAGCTATATGAGATCATAGAGATACTGAATGCAATAAAGTATAAATTGATTCAACAAAATGATGAGTACGATAGAAACTGCGTACTCTAAGCTATCTCTAAAAACTTTATTTGATTTGCACTTTCGCTGATAAGCAGTAAGCACTAATAGCAAACTCTAAAAGAACTCTAAAGAACTGAGCTAGAATGCTCAAGGGTGTTCAAGCTTGAAAGCTTGAGAGAGCTGATAAACTCTACTTCAATGCATTGCATGAATGAATGAAATAATAGACGAATGATCAATTATTTATACTAAGCAAAAACGGGCATCCAGTTGGACAACTGATTAGGTCGTAGATCATAATGGCCAGTTGGTCGTAGTGAGCTGGCATCCATCCAGTTAGTACTTCCTAGAAATTTACTTCTAGATTCCACCTATGAGTGTACTTCTACAGATTGTGTAAAAACATGCATAAAACTATAGAGCTAGGTAATGTAGTCGATGAAGATTAAAAATGATTATTCGATCATCAGGAGAATAATTCAACACTCTCCCTAAATGCTTTGACCTTCAAACTTAGTTCTGCACAAAATTTCTCGTGTGCATCGAAGCTTAATGCTTTAGTAAAAATATCTGTTGTCATATCTTGCATTTGACAGTATTGCAAGTCAACCTCTTTGTTGAGAGCTTTGCTTCTGACATAGTGATACTTAATTTCAATGTGCTTACTCCTAGAATAAAATCTGGGATTGGTTGATAAAGCAATGGAATTTTGATTATCACAAAATGGGATTGTCAGAGCATATTGATTCAGACTAATAGCTGAAAGTAAGTTTCTCAATCATATTGCTTTCTTTATAGCCTCAGAGACTGCGATATACTCTGATTCAATGAAAAATAGAGCTATCGAAGTTTGCTTGTGACTGTTTCATGAAATAGGACCGTTGTTGAGGAAGAATGTAAATCTTGAAGTGGATTTACGAGTGTCTATATCTCCTACCCAACTTGCATTTTTGAAAAGCCAATGAGAATATTGAGTTTGTCATTGTGGACTCCTCCATAACAAATGCAAAAGTCCATAATAGCTCAAAGATATCTCACGACTCTGATAAGAGCCTTTCAATGTGTTATACCAAGGTTGGTCATATACTGACTCAACGAGCTGACTACAAAAGCTATGTCTAGTATGGTATAGATCATTGCGTACATCAGAGATCTTATTATCGAATGATAAGGATACTCACGCATCTGCTCCTTCTCTTTGATTGTTTAGGAACATTGGTCCTTCAACATCTTGAGTCCTGGATCCATTGGTGAGAGAGCTAATTTGAAATTCATCAAATTACATCTGATCAAGACATTGTGAATGTATCTTTTGTGAAAAGTTTTTACACTTGGTGTGTGTGGTCGGGCTAGGGATTGAACCTAGGACCTCCCCCATTCTGGTGGGGTGCCCTACCACTGAGCTACCCATCCCTTTATGTTCCTAGAGTGTTGTGCAAGGGCTATAGCCTTGACACTTTCTAACACTCCCCCTCAAGGCATAGCCCTTTTAGCTACCGCTCGCCTAGACCACACCCACAACTGTGGCTCTGATACCATGTGAAAAGTTTTTACACTTGGTGTGTGTGGTCGGGCTAGGAATTGAACCTAGGACCTCCCCCATTCCGGTGGGGTGCACTACCACTGAGCTACCCGTCCCTTTATGTTCCTAGAGTGTTGTGCAAGGGCTATAGCCTTAATACTTTCTAACATCTTTGCTGAGAAATATAGATCAACTTCTATTTTTAGCCTCTTTGAATTTGAATACCTAGATTATAATGAGCTTCGCCTAGATCAGTCATGTTGAATTCAAAAGATAACATTGTCTTAGCTTCTTTTATCAGATCGATATTGTTGTTGAAAAGCAATGTGTCGTCCACATACAAAGTGATAATGATAAAAAAATGTTGCACTGACTTGGAATAGACATTTCAAGCCATAAAATGCTTTATGGAGTTTACACACATGATTTTTTTTATCCTCGATATTGTAACCTTCAGGTTGCACCATGTAAATGTCCTCTTCGTTAACTCCCTTAAGATATGTTGTCTGTACATCCATTTGATGTATTTCCAAATCTGCAGCACAAACAAATGACAATAGAAGTCTGATAGCAGAATGTTTAACTACTAGACTGAAGGTCTCAGTGTAGTCGAATTTCTGTACTTGAGAGAATCCTCTAGCTACAAGTCGAGCCTTTCTTCGATCAATACTTCCATCTGTCTTGTATTTGTATTTAATTTTGAATAACCTTTTGTAATCAACTACATTTCTGCTGGTAGGTAATTCGATGATTGTCCGTCGATGATTGTCCACAACGATTGTCCAAGTCTGGTTCTTGATAAGAGATGAATACTCTTTATTTATAGCTTCTTTCCAGAGATCTGACTAAGTGCCTCTTCGACAGTCCTCGGCTCTTGAACAAGTTGTAGACTCGTCGATATACATGTTGGGTGGTCTGTTGACTCTTGTCGATCTTCTAGGTGATGATCAAAGTTGATCTTCATCATGCTGTAGTTGTTGAATCGCAACATCATCATCTTCAGCTTTGTCGTTGATAAGTTTTTCGTTGGGAGTAGACAAGCTTGGACCTTCAATAGGTATAGTCAAATTTGAAACTTGAAAGTTCAATGTTTCGAAAGAGTCTGGAAGTTCGACTATATGATCTTTGCCTTTACCTTTGAAGCCAGTAAACTGATCTTCGATGAAGATGACATCCCGACTAGTGAATATCTTCGACTCGACAAGATCAAACAACTTATAAGCTTTATCTAAAGTAGCGTAGCTGATGAAAATAGACTTGTTACTCTAGAAGTCTAGCTTCTTCTTGAGATCATGTGGAATTTTTGCATAAGCGATAATCCAAAGACTCATAAGTTTGATAAAGTTTGGAACCTGTCCAAATTTCATATGGTATTTTGTTTGAGAGACCTTTAGTGGGACATCTGTTCTGAATATAAGTTGTAGTTGAAACAACTTTAGCCCAGAAGGACTTCGCAAGTGTCACATGTGATAACATGCACTTTGCTTATTCAACTAAGGTTCTGCTCTTTTTCTCAGCAAGACCATTCGACTGAGGCAAACAGGAGGTAATGTATTGTTGCTCAATGTCGTTGTTAAGTCAGTACTCCTTGAATTTGATAGAGATATATTCTCTCCCGTTGTCAAACCTCAGTGCTTTAATTCTTTTACCAGTTTGATTTTTTGCATGCTCTTTGAATTGTCGAAACTTGTTGAAAGCCTCCGATTTCTGCTTAATAAAATAAATAGTTGTTCTTCTTGAAAATTTGTCGATAAAGGTAATAAAATACTTTGCATCTAGCAATGACGGAGTTTGCATTGGACCACATATATCTAAATGAACAAAGTCTAACAAATTTTTTGCTGCCTAGGCCTATGACTTGATTTAAAAAAAAATCCTAGTCTCCTTTCCAAGGATGCAACTATGACAAACAGGGAGGTCGAATTTGTCGGATGGATAGTTGAGATCAAGTTCTAGGGATCGTTTAGACATGTATGAAACAAATTTATGATTCAAGTGTCATAATCAATGATGCCATAGTAATGCTTTATTGACAAGAACAGAGGTTTTCAAGGCTTGACTAGTATCAGAATAACAATGTGCCAATCTATTTAAGTTTTCATGCCTCTTGCTGAGTGCAAGGATCTTGCTTGTTCTATCGATAATTCGGCATTGATCAGACTCAAACTTTACCTTATGACCTAAATCAATGATTCTACTTACTGATAGCATATTTGTAGAAAGTTTAGGAACATACAAATTATTTGATAGTAGATTGAATTGATCATGCTGGAATTTCAATCTCATAGTACCTTTGCCTTCGATAGTGTGAGTGCTATCATCGCCAAGATGAACGTATCTTACTATATTGTAAGACGTATAGGAGTGAAAATGCTCACGATGATCGGTCATATGCTGAGTAGCTCCAGAATCTAGAAACCAAGAATTATCCAATAGCAGCTTTTTGGTCTTTGACCATAAATGCTCCTTCGTCGATGTCGATGTTGGGAGGTGTTGTGACTACATTCACATGTTGATATGGTTGCTTACTAGCATTCTTAGCTTTGTGAACCCTACAATTCCAGATCTCATGATTAGTGTGCTTGCAATTCTTACAAAACATCTTCTTCTTCGACTGTGGATTTGATAATTGTTCTTGACTTTGAGTCGGTTTCTAATTTGATGTGGACTACTTTCTACTTCTGTCATTTTGAGCCTTTGTTGACATATAGGGCAAAGTCGTCGAAGCATCTTGACTTCTTCGATTATCTTCTTGTAGCAGCATAGTGATAACTCTAGTAAGAGTCAAATCTGAGTGTGTCGAGATGATCATCCCCCAGTTCTCATATGTAGAGGGCAAACTTGAAAGCAATGTCATAATTGTATCTTGATCATTTATGACAGATCCGACATTGGCCATCTGTTGCAAGAGATTCTTAAACTGGTTAATGTGATTCTGAATTGAATCACCACTTGACATCTTGAGAGTGAACAATTTTCTTCGTAGATGTAGAAGTTACATCCTTCACATCATATAGTGAGCTCAAGATGTCCCATAATTGTTTCGAAGTTTGAGCTTCAGATATGTGGCCAATATGAGTGTCTGCTATATTGAGAATAATAAGCACGAAGGCTTTACCATACTTCGACCTCCAATTTGAGTTGGTTGTGTCATCTTCAGGATTCTCTTCTATACTTGTGGAAACATCCCACAACTCATTGGCATCTTTAGGCTTCTCTTCTATACATGTGACAACATCCCAAAATTCATTGGCGATTAGCAAGGTCTTCATCTTAAATTTTCACAAGTAGTAATTGAATCCATTCAGCTTGTTTGTGATAAGACCAACTTTACTCTGAGAATCCATCTGGAACTTTAGTCTGTTGATACATCGATGATGTTAAGAGAGAGGTACCGTGCTGCGCTACAGTTGGAAATCAACCATTTGAATTTGATACCACACAATGAAGAATATGATATTATGAAAAGTATCAAATGATGTCGATTTGAAAGATATCAAGTATTAGAACCTTGGTATGACAGATCACTCTGATATCATGTTGGAAAGAGGTGATAATGCAATAATGACAAGTCGAAGCTTGTGAACGACTTACCGAGCCATCTCCGACTGCTTTGACCATCAAGTCACTTGACTACTTTGATGATTGACTGAAGTGTTCGAAGTATCCAACTCATCTGGCTATTTTGACGATCAAGTCATCCAACTACTTCGGCGATCCAGTCATCCGACTACTTCGATGATCGACTCGTTCGACTACTTCGACTCCATCGAGTCATCTGTCTCGTCTGACTGATACACACACTGGACATATGTCGTTGTACATCAAATATCTATGAGGTACATTCACGATCAGTATCTGGTTAGACTAAACTACTCTTGTAATTATAGATTAGTTAAGCAATTACTGTAATCTCAAGGATGTTGTATATATATACATCTAGTTCACATTCACTAGGTGGTGCAATAGAGTGGAAGATTAAGCATCTAAATTTATGTCGCATTTAGGCTGTAACCACTTGTGTTGTTCATGCTCCATATTGAGCAAATGCTCCCATGTTAAGCATTTAGTGTAAAATATCAACAACACCTTCTACTATCTGTGTCTAATCTCGATATGTGTGTGTTGTGATTGATTACACTTCCTCAATTGCTTTTTTCAATTTGTTCACTCAATCTAATCAACTCCTTATAATTCAATCAGATGATGGCTGTCTCTGACGTCTAAGGAATGAACGCTATCTTTTTGCACTACCACATTGTATTCGGGATTGAACTTCACTTTCAAACTGATTGATAGTAATTCCACATACTATTAATCCTCTTCGATGAATTGTACTCAAATCAAAAAATTTGTTTGAGTATGAAATTATTTCAACGGTCCTTAACGCATGAGCTGTAATTCTATTTGGGATTTTCTATCTCTTCCTTGTTGTCGAGATTGTTCTTGCTGATAGTCAATAGCAGCCCACATCGGGGGAGTCTCTGCTTTCTCTCTTCCTCCCCCAACATAGATTTGTATCAGACTCCACTTCAGTAGATTGAGTGAGGATTGGTTTTGAAATAAATTTAGCTTTTAAATTTTTTTCTTTCTATTTTTGACTATTTTTTGCAAGTTTTTGAAAAAAATGGTTGGGAAGTATCGTTCAAAAAAAAAAAATTGGGACAACGAAATGATGAGTAAGGATTGTTCCTATAAAAAATAGATTGCACAAACAATTACCTTGGCAACCATCCGCGTTGGCACAGATGGTTGTCCACTCACCAGAAAATCGTGATCATTGCAAAAAAGAACACTTGCCTTGATATCGGGATTGCAACAAAGAAAATTTTGAGCTGCAACGATGGATTTAAATTGATCCTGCAAAAGGTGATTGCACCAATGTTTTCAATGGTGATTTGTGAGTGATTTCATATAAAAGAAATATAACAAATTGCTACATTCTTGCACCTTGGAAACCATCTGTGCTGTAGCCCGGTCATCAACACACCTGCTATGGTCACCCTGGTCTCGAATACCCCTTGTCAAAATATTGGAAAAGTTCTATCTAATGTTGTGAGTAAGGGTCCTAAAAATGCCAAAGATGAATTAAGCTCTTTTGGCTTAGTAAAGACCCATCTTAGAATAAAATATTCAAGGTAGGTAGAAGTAGAAACTCGAGCTACCATAGGAATTGCCATTTGTACTTAACATGCCACATTTAATGCATGAAAAGACAAGGTGGCACAATTAGACATAGTGAGGTGGCTTGAATAAGTCTAGATAGCTTGAGAGGTGGATTCACAACTCCAATTCAACTCAAAGGAGGAGAGTCTGTGGATCTAAATATATGTGATGTACTCTCATTGAGAAAATAATGAAATTTGTGTGATGCAAATTTGGAGACAAGCTCTTTGTGCCCTCTCTCTCTCTACACGAGTTTTGTACTTTCTATATTCTCTCTCTAGCCGAGTTGAGGCATTTATTATGCTTAGTCTTATGTTTTGTTGATAGATCTTGCTTGTAACACAATAATATTTCTTGTATGATCAGCTTTCCTATTGAGAACCAATGCTAGTCTGATCTTTATGGTATTATTGGGCTTAGGAGATCAAAAGTACATGTGTAGGGCATCCCACACGTGTGAATTCAGCATGGTATCAGAGCCTACCTACAAGCAAATCTAATCAAAAAGTTTGCAGATTTGATCAGATTTCAAGCTAGGAATTGTTTTAATTCTACTTTCTAGCTAGTTTGCAGTTTTCTGGTGATTTAGAGCTTCAAACCACTTTGAATGGTCCAGATCAGGTACTGTACGGAATTTCAAGTGCTGGCACATGTGAAATCTGCCCATTTTCAGTTTCGTGATTCTCTCTCACCTTAGATCCAAATTTCATGCAAATTAGCCCACTAGAAAGCAAGAAATGTGTAGAATCTGATGCAATTTGAATCATGGCAGTTGGATAAGCCAATCAGAAGTTATAAGCTTTTGAAGAGTCATAGGTAGGGAACCTAAACCTATGGCAAATCGTGTGTACATGTCATTTATTGCTTGAATGATCACAAAAATCATCCAAAAGTTGACCAATCTCATCTATATGTGATTTAGACAAAATTTATAGGTTCTAGGCAAATTGTTTCATACAAATAGATTGTATTTGAGTCAATTTGACATTTTTTGAGTATTTCACACGTGTGAAATTCAGAGAACCATAACTTTTGCCATACCTCATCTTTTTGATGATTCAAATCTTGTTTTAGAGAGATTGTCAAGCTAGTGAGATCTATCTCACAATTTTTGCTTAGTCTTACATAGGATTTGGTTTTTTGCCCTTGATTGGTTCCTATAGTGAGAAGATAAGCAATTTTTCATCCATCTTTTTTTATTTCCATCATTCTTTATGGCTTCAATGGGTGTCTTTCTATTAGAAGCAAGTGAAAGATTTTCAACCTCCAATTACTCAATTTGGAAGGTTAGAATGGAATCTGTCTTAATACTACAAGATGTGATGGATATTGTACTTGGTATTGAAGAAGAACCACAAATTCCTCAAGAAATTCCAAAGTACAAAAAGAGAGCTAGGATGGCTTTGCATTATATTAAGATGAATGTCTCAAATGACATCTTAAGAGAAATTGGTGCTTGTACGGTGTTCAAGATCAAGTACAATCATGATGGCTCCATCAACAAGTACAAGGCAAGATTATGTGCTAAAGGCTTTGCACAAATATATGGCCTTGACTATGAAGAAACCTTTGCTCCTATAGCAAAGATGGTGACAATAAGAATCATAATCTCTCTTGTCTTATTTTTTAAGTGGAAACTGTTTCAAATTGATGTCTCCAACGTTTTTTTGAATGGCTATCTTGAGGAGGAGATATACATGGAACAGCCTCAAGGATTTATCAAGGATAAATCTAAGGTGTATTTGCTATTTAGAAGTCTTTATGGGTTGAAGCAAGCACCTCATGGTATTCAAGACTCAACAACTTTCACCTTTCATTAGGATTTGTGCTTAGTGACTGTGATCCTTCCATGTACTTAAAGTTTGATGGTAGTAATATTGTCATTCTTCTAATCTATGTAGATGACATTATTCTTAGTGGAAGTTGTATGATGCTAGTTCCAGAAACCAAAGATGCATTAGGAAAAGAATTTAAAATGCAAGATCTAGGAGAGATCCATTACATTTTAGGCCTTGAGATTGATTTTCATGATGAGTATGCTTTTATTTGTCAATCTAGATATGTCTTTTCTATGTTGAGAAAATTCAATATGCAAAATTGTAAAGGCATAGATACTCCCATGGAGCAACATGTAAGAGATCCTATTAAAGATGATGAAAGATCCTTCGAGGACATCACACTTTATAGGAGTCTTATAGGCTCTTTAATTTGGCTTACTATCACTAGACCCGATTTGAGCTATTGTGTGCACAAACTGAGTCAATATATGCAAGATCCCAAGATCCAACATTGGAGTATGGCCAAGAGAGTTCTAAGATATGTATGTTCTACTCAAGATTATGGTTTATTGTACAAGAATGAAGATCTAACCATTGTTAGCTATTTGGATTCCGATTTTGCAAGTGATAAAATGGATCAAAAGTCCATTAATGCATATACTATCTTTCTTGGAGGCAATCTTGTGTCTTGGCTTTCAAAGAAGCAAGATACCATATCCCTATCATCTTGTGAGGCCGAGTACAAAGCACTCACTAAAGAGGTGCTTTGGATCAAGAGGTTAATCATGGAGCTAAAATGCATCAAAGAGGATGATCTTCCCTTGATCAAATGTGACAACATATCAACACGACCTCTTGCAAACAATCCTACTTTTCATGCAAGAAGCAAGCATATAGAAGTGGCACACCATTTTGTAAGGGAAAAGCTCATTGGAGGTGAAATCAACTTAGAACATGTCGACATATCTTCATGTATTGCTGATCTTCTCACAAAGCCACTTTGAAAAAGTGCCTTCTCAAAGCATAGGTCTAATCTTGGTCTTATCTCAAGATCGATGCTTGATCCACATTAGATACATTTTTAGGAGGAGTGTCAAAATATTGGAAAAATCTATCTAATGTTGTGAGTAGGGGTCATAAAAATACCAAAGATGAATTAAGCTCTTTTGGCTTAGTAAAGACCCATCTTACAATAAAATATTCAAGGTAGGTAGAAGTAGAAACTCGAGCCACCATAGGAATTGCCATTTGTACTTTACATGCCACAGTTAATGCATGAAAAGACTAGGTGGCACAATTAGACATAGTGAGGTGGCTTGAATAAGTCTAGATAGCTTGAGAGGTGGATTCACAACTCCAATTCAACTCAAAGAAGGAGAAGAGTCCATGGATCTATATATATGTGCTATACTCTCATTGAGAAAATGATGAAATTTGTGTGTATTGCATATTAGAGACAAGCTCTCTGTGCCCTCTTTCTCTACACGAGTTTTGAACTTTCTATTTTCTCTCTCTAGCCGAGTTGAGGCATTTATTATGCTTAGTCTTATGTTTTGTTGACAGATCTTGCTTGTAACACAATAATATTTTCTGTATGATCAGCTTTCCTATTGACAACCAATGCTAGTCTGATCTTTATGGTATTATTGGGCTTAGGAGATCAAAAGTACATGTGTAGGGAGTCCCACACGTGTGAATTCAGCACCCCCTCGTGGTCAGCTTATCTTTGTTAAATCCCATTCTTTTCAAGGACTTTTTAAGCTTCTTTATACTCTTAGATGCTTCAAGATTCAACTACGCTATGGTGACAGGTGTTTTTCTTTTGGAGAGCCTCCAAATGGGAGATCCAAAGTGATAGGCTCTTTTCTCTTGATATGCCTTGGTGAGTTCAATCGATGTTCGTCGACGATTGGTTCTTTCACCATCTTGACGCTATTGTCCCAATGTGAGACTTCTAGCTTTTATAGAGCTTCGTCTTTGGCTAGATTCCAATCTATGCATTCTCTCAGAAGATCGATCATTGAGACACTAGACATGGATCCTTCTGACACTATGTCCATTTGGCCTACTACAACATTGCCTTGATAGGTTTTGATGTTTCGATGGGATCTTAGTTCTGTAGTGGCTTTCATGGATATGGTCCTTCGGGATCTTGGGACAGTCTTGAAATGATGCAGGTCAACGTAACGAAGAAAATCTTCATCCTCGTATTCTTGACATTTCTCTAGGGTAAACACATGAAGAGCTTCAATCTCAGTTTCACTACAGATTCCTTGTAGTGGTTCATGGGATCAACAGCCTCTAGGTTCGTCATAAAGAGAGAGATGGAATCCTGATGGCCTTCGCTTGATTCCTTTGTGTGTTCATTGTGTCTCTTCAAAGGAATATAATCTTCATTGGAGAAGGTGTCTACGGCAGACCTTCGCCTTTGCGATTGTTTGGTAGATGTGACATTGAATTGCAAACAATCCACTTTGGCTAAGGCTTCAGTCCAGTTTACTACATTAGTCTACAAATCATCACGTACGACAATTCTTTTCCAATGACATCGGTCCTCTGAATGCTTATTAGATGGTTGTGGCAGAGCTAGGCTTGTTGGTCGATTAGTTTCGTAACTTAGGTATCAAGAACGATCTTCACTATAAAATCATGATTATGTAGGACGATACAATTTTGTTTCCAGTTGTGAAGCACTTGTGACCTTCTGAGCCACGATCTTCCCAATAGGATACTATAGGATTGGGAGGATTCGGGCAAGTCCAAGACTACAAAATCTAGCATGAATAGAATTTCGGCTACCTTCGTATGTACTTCCTTGACTATGCCTAATGGTTTCACACTCGATTAATCAAGTAGTTGGATCGTAAAAGGGGCACTCACCATATGAGTAAGTCCCCATGCGTAGTATAGCTTAGAAGAAATGATGTTCTCCAAATCTTCCATCAAATATTGTTGATTCTCATGGAAACCCTCGATGCATGATTGGGATCATTACGTGTTTGGCATCCTTTTCCCATCCTACTCCTACTTCGTGGATAAGTTGTGATCCTTCAACTCTGTTTGGCATAGATTGGTGGGGTGGCATAGATTGGTGTGAGTTGGTTATATCACTACTTGGTCCATACATGTATGCTTTTAGTCCTTCCCAGAGGGTTGGGTTGAGCAAGGTTCCCAACTGTATGCGGACATCTCCTCTTAATAGATCGACCAAGATGAATGTATGGTCATTTTCCATTTCCTTGCTCTAGAAAGGGATCTCCATACCAGAATGCTCCTGTGCATTCTATTTTGTCTCATAGATGAACTGCAGCAACTTTGGATTCACCAGGGAGCAGGGGGAAGCGTTCAACCGTCGATTGTTTCCACCCTTAAGCAGACCCTTGTTACGTTCTTGGGCTACCTCTCTGGCTTGATCTAGGGCTCATGCTTCTCTTACCCATTCATTCATGCGTCTGAAGTTTCCTTGTTCAATTGTGGGATTGGGGTATTTTCCACCGTATAAAGAGCTTGATGAGCCACTAACAAGTCCTATAGTAGTGGATTTGACTGGTTCTTTTTCTAGTCATTTCTGTGCTCTAGTTTTGATGAATACATGCATCATAGATGTCTTGGGTTCTCCTACGACACTCATCAGGTGCAGCAGAGAATAAGCCTCTCCTTATTTTTTCTTTCTCGTTGGACACGTTAGGTATGGGTGTTCATACCCGCAATCATGGAAAAGTGGCATGAACTTGTCTTGCAGCTTGTTAGGGATCCTCTCCACATACATAACATTTAATGGGAGCTCTGAATCTAGTACCACGAAGTTGGTTTGTGTAGATTGGTATCAACTCTCCATTTGCTCCATCTATGAAATGTACTAGAACAGAGTTCGATGCTTCTTCTTGGAGATAGTAATGCATCCACCTAGATATTATTCTCCTACCTGCCATATCTAGGGTGTCCTCACAAGCTAGTCCATCCTGTCATATGCTCCAAAGTTGAACGATGCACCTGTCAATAATCAGATATGCAACATCAAGCACTCACCATAAGCAATCACCACAGGAAGGCAAAAGAAGAGCACGCACTATCACTCTATCACACTATATCATACTGAGTGTAAAAATGTACAAATGAACCCTGAACCCTGATAGAGAGAGAAAACCTATGAGTAGACTAATAGACTAGCCTATGACTAATTACAGCTGGTAACAGCTGTCAACATTAATGTACATCGTAAACAATAACAATGAAGTTTATCATTGATTTCTAACACTCTCCCTCAATGACAAAATTACATTCTTCTATTCCTAATAGAGTACAAAACCTCTCAAATTTACATCTACCTAATGAATTAGTAAAAATATCTACCATTTGATCCTCAGATTTACAAAAAACAAGATCAATGGCTTCATCAAGAATTTTCTCTCGAATAAAATAAAAGTGTATTTCGATGTGCTTGGTTCGAGCATGTAAAATTGGATTTTTAGCAAGGTGAATGCAACTTTGATTGTCGCAAGATATAGTAGTCGCATCCACATGTGGTTGACCTAAATCCACAAGCAATCTTCGTAACCATACCGCTTCTTGTGTAGCATTGATGAGTGCTCGATATTCAGCTTCCATCGATGATAAGGCTACTGTAGGTTGCTTTTTGTTGCTCCATGAAATTGCAGCTGTACCATAACTGAATGTATGACCACTGGTAGATCTTCTGTCATCAATATTACCTGCCCAATCGACATTTGTATAACCTACCAACATTGGCGCTTCAGGCTAATCATACTTCAAACCAAAATTCAATGTCCCTCGAATGTATCTGAGAACATGTGTAGCAGGTTTCTAGTGTGCTTGACAAGGATCTTGCATAAATTGACTAACAACACCAACATCATAAGAAATATCAGGTCATGTGTGTGTCAAGTAAATCAAACTACTCACCAGTTGTCTATACAAATAAGCATTCACTTTCTCAGATTCATCATATGTAGTAAGCTTCATGTTGACCTCCATAGGTGTACTCAAAGGCTTACAATCCTGCATATTGAACTTATAAAGAAAATCTCGTGCATATTTGATTTGTGTATCAATCCTAGATCACTCATGTCAAAAGCATTGGAAAGATATGATTTGATTTCATCAATTAACCTCTCATTACTTCCTATAATAATCAAATCATCCATGTACAAGACAATGAACACTATATCTAAATCTTGTCTTAGAATGTAAAGATTAGGATCAACATCACTCTTTACCATTCCCCTTCGCTTGAAGTGTTCATCAATGCAAGAGTACCATGTCCGTGGTGCTTGCTTCAATCCATAAATGGCTTTGTTGAGCTTACACACAAGATGCTCTCTCCCTAGCTCAAAAAATCCTTGAGGTTGTACTAAGTACACCTCTTCATCCAACACTCCATTAAGAAAAGCATATTTAACGTCCATTTGCTGGATCTTCCAACCATAGAAAGCAGAAATCGTAATGATAGAACATATAGTCACCATCTTAGCTATGGGTGCGAAAGTTTCCTCAAATCAATACCTTCTGGTTGCTCAAATCCTCTAGCAACCAACCGTGCTTTGTACTTGTTGAGTTGCCCATCTACTCCATATTTGATCTTATAAATCCATTTGCAAGTGATAGGCTTCTTACCATCAGGTAGCTCAATCAAATTCCACGTCCTATTTTTTGATATGGCTTCCATTTCTATTTCCATAGCTACATGCCACTCCTTGTGCTCCTTTGCTTCATCAAAAGTTTTTGGTTCTTGAGCCTTGAGTACAGAGCCCATCAGGGCTAGATTCATATCTAATCTTGCAGGAAATTTTTGATTTCTACTTGATCTTCTAAGCTCTCCCTTCTCACTTGATTTGGGAGTATCTCCCTTATTAGCATCACTTGTTACTAACAAGTACCAATTAGGCACTCTCCTAGGAGTATCATTGTTAACCCTATCTTTTTCCATTGGCTCTTCCATATCAACACCAACTTCTTTCTTCACCTGTACTTTAGCTTTATCATCAAAGGCATCAATTGTCAATTTTATTTGGTCATTCTGACCCATCTCATCAAAAGTAGCATCTCTGAAAATCACGATCTTTTGCATCTGTGTCATACAACCTGTATGCCTTGGCTCTTTCATCATATCCAAGGAAAATACACTTAACTACTTTTGCATCCAACTTCGTGCATTTTTCATTAGGCACATGAGCATAAGCATCACAACCAAATACTCGTAAATGAGAAACATTAGGTTTCTTTCCATTAAAAGCTTTGTAAGGTGTCTTACCCTCCACGGACATCGTAGGACACCGATTCAAGATATGAGTAGTTGTGTTGCATGCTTCTGCCCAAAAAGTATTTGGCAAACCCTTGCTCTTAGGCATTGCCCTAGCCATCTCCACAATGGATCTGTTTTTTCGTTCTGCAACTCCATTCTGTTGTGGTGAATAGGGTGTAGTAGTTTGTCTCTTGATCCCCTAATCCTTGCAAAAATTTATAAACTCTATTGAAAAATACTCACCACCACCATTTGATCTGAGGGTTTTTCCAACTAGAGCCTTGAACTCTCTAAGCTTGGCAAAAGCATCAGATTTATTGCTTATGAAATAAATCCAGATATGTCTACTATAGTCATCAATGAATGTGATGAAATAGTAACCACCACTAATGGACCTAGTTTGTATTGGTCCACAAGATCACTACGAACAAGATCAAGAATGCCATTGGCTCTTCTTGTTCCATCTTTGGGAAATCTTACTCTATGTTGTTTTCCCAAAATGCAACCCTCACAAATTTTTCCTTCAAAAGAGATATCAGGCAATCCAACAACTAGATTACTTCTTTTAAGGATTTGCAAGCTTTGAGCACTAATATGACCAAAACTTTGATGCCAAAGGTCACTTCGACTATCAACAATGCTTACCATAGCTTGAGTAAAAGATCTCGCATTTAATTTGTAGAGTCGATTCTCGTTGACTCTAGCTCCTATAGCAATCTCTTTGTAGTGATTCTTGATGTCTTTGACAAGACATTTGTGATTTTCAAACTCAACCTTGAGTTTTTAATCAACCATCGTCCCAACAGATGGTAGATTGTTAGCTAAGCCAGGTACATATTGCACATTGCTTATCTGCTTTGTCTTCCCGCTGGCTAACTTCACTGGTACCACTCCAAATTCTTTAACAGATCGTAATTGGCCATCGGCTTGTCCAACTTCATCACCATTGTGAGTTTCCTTGAGTTCTGAAAACCACTCTTTCCTTGAAGTCATGTGCTTGGATGCACCACTATCAATGTACCAAGTATCCTTAGCTTCATCACTTGTCATTAATGTTGTAATGAACAAGTTTGAACTCTCACCTATATCATTTTTATATTGATCAGCATAGTTGTCTTCATAATAATCATCATCAAATTGATGTTGATCAACATAATTGCCCGCTTGCCATTTGTCTTTTCATTGTTCTATCTCCTTCTGTTTCTTGAAGCATTCACACTCCCAATGGCCAGGTTTGTTGTAGTACCTACAATTTCCAGGTTTATTTTGTCTTGAATAGCCGCATCCTTGACCTCGGCCTTGATTCCAATTGCCTCGATTCGAACTATCATTGACTTGCTCATGAAATTGTTGAAATGATCTCCGACTTGAGTTTCCTCCTCTCAATTGATACCTTCCACGGCCAAATCTTCCACCTCGTCCTCTAACTGCAAGAGCTTGATCATAGCCCTTGTTACGATGATTCAAGTTCTCTTCACATTGCTCTTCCTGCAAAAGCAATCCACCTAGTTCTTCATAGGTTGGAAAATTTTCTCTTGTGGCTATACTCGTCACAAACATCTGATGTGACTCACTCAGACTATTCAACGTCAATTGCACGATCTCAAGATCTTGTACTCGCTTTTCAACTGCTGCTAATTGGTCACGAATCTCTTTGATCTTCAGTATGTGATCGACAATAGTTGCACCATCATCCATCCGCAATGTATGCAACTTTGTCTTCAGAAATAGTATTCGAGATGTATTTGTCGTTTCAAACAATGCCTTCAATGTATCCCACGCTTCTTTTGGTCCTTATGAATCCGAAATATAGGGAATAATTGCATCTCTAACTGATAATTTGATGACATTTTGGGCTTTCCGTTTTCTCCTGTCAAATGCCCGCTGATCTTCTTCAATCTCTGGCCTTGTCTCTTCACCTGTCACGAATTTTGAAAGTATGTGGCATAAAAGATAGCCTATGAGTTTTAATCTGTGAGTTTATAGGATGACTATAATCAGGTTATATCTAATGAAGCAAACCTTGGAGTGACCACATGATGTTGCAAATGTGTGTAAACTACATGCCCACTGATGTGCTTAGGGAGTTATCGATAGAAAACCAAATCAAGTAGGCTCATGCTGACTTGTGGCATATGAAGCCTCCCTATTTACAAACTTGTTGGGGTCTTGACATAAAGTCAAAGATATTTTGAGTGGTGAGTAATTTGTACCATTAAAGTTTGTACTTATGCTTTGGCCAACAAATTTCACTTTTTATGGCCAATGCACCACATAATCATGCCTAGTCATACACAAAAATGTTTATTTCAAAGGCACACTTCAAAGTGAGTATTCACACATTTTGATGTTTGGCTTCTTCCCAAAAGACAAACTTTCACCACAAAGAAATTGTTGCATCACAATGAATGATCCAAATAAGATATGACGTTTGAACAAATAAGTGTATCTTGGTGTCGTTATATCTTCATGAGCATGAAACATAAAATGGGCCCCTTTAATCTAGTAAAAGATAAAGCAATCACATGGTCTTGCACGACATGGGCACACGATATTGATTTAGATTTTCATTTGCCACTTAATGGATATCCAAACATGGATGATGTACTTTATAAAACAACTAAGGCACACAATTGATCTAGAGAATCCTTTTCACTTCCACTTATTGGATATTCAAAAAGGGATGACGTACTTTAATGAACAACCAATATGTCATCTCTCATCTAATATACTTTATCATTCAACAATCATTAATAGTGTAAGGGTGGTTTAATACTAGGGTGCTACGAGTCCCTTATTCATAGTGGAAGTGATTCAAAGGTGAAATATGAGCCTCTCCCCCTTTTTGCTCAAGTTGCTACCATGTGACACATGAGATGGCAGGGGCCCTTTACCACGAAGGGGCAACTCAAAGTGGTGCTTTTGTACCTAGGACATTGTTCAACAAGTTCAAGGGGCAACTTAAAGTGGTGCTTTTCTACCTAGGACATTGTTCAACAAGTTCAGATATCAAGGACAACTTAAGGAATATGAACCAATGGCTTTGTGGGAGTCCAAATAGGCCACTCATATTGGCGGAACGCTCCATTAACATTAAGTCTCAAAGATAGGGTCAAGTGCAACATCATCTCATTTCCCAAGGAACAAAAATGGGTGCTACTACAAGGGGACACAAAGTAAGATTTGCCCCTATTCTAGTGACCTTGCCCGTAGTGTGAATCCACCCTAACTTGAAGTTTGGAGTCCATTTCAAATGCTATTCATGTGGGTGCATGACTCGGATGATGACAGATTCTCGCTCTCGGAAGCTACAAGATGATATTCTTAAAGATTCTTAGAAGAGCGATCACTACTACATCTACTTTTTATTCAGACCGTGGTCTTTGGAAGATGCCGATTGTTCGAACGGACGATGGATGGTGAATACCTGCTTAATCAGCATTGCAGGTGAGGGGCGAGGGCGAAAATATTCTGAATTTTTAATTGCGCACATAGAGCTTTAGAGCTTGTCACTTACGCCTACCTACGACCGTCTCACACCATCGCCGTTTCGATCCGCCAGCTGAGTGATGGCTGACGTCTTTTTCATTTCTCTTCTGAGTCACCGTCTTGAGCACAGGTTAGAGTTAGAGCCGAAAGAAACCGATGATTATGCGGCATTTGTCTCGTTTTGGCATCATGGAAGGAAGGACAACACGTCCCAACACGGCACCATTCTGCTGGGGAGAGGACACGAGGATGATAGCAATAGGAGTCCCAAGTGGGAGCTTCTCGCTGGTTGCTGGTTCTGTGGGCCATATCTACGTAAACATAAATACGTAGCAGGCTATATTTGTTGATTTTTTTTTCTCTATTGTATTATTTTTCTGGCTGTTTTGGCTCATCATGTGATTGATGGCTACATGAACGGTCCTGGAAAACTTTACAACGAACAAGTGAAGGACAGGTTCATAGGAAAAGGTCAGAAATTGTGTGACATCAAGGTGAACGTAATCAAGATATCATATGACAACGTCAACAACGTGAAGAATCAACAAAAGGAGGGGGAATCTTGTGCGCAAAAGAATCGATAAATGTGAAGTAACAATTTTTTCACAATGGAAGTCAAAAAAGATCATGAAACTATCTTCTTCCTGTCTTCTTCTCGCAAACTGAGTACATATTGGAAAGTGCTCGACACAAAACAAAATACGGATAGTGTATAAGATATTTGAACCATAGTTTTCTTAAAAAACACCTTTAACACTAACAACATAGTACACAATCTGCATTAGACTGAAATTCAAGACATGGTTATCTACCAACCAAAGTCTCAAAACATTGTCATCTACTCATCACAACAATCTTAAAGGTAAAACATCTAACTTTCAAAGTCTTACATATATATGCCAATATTCAATCACTCCCATACTCTGATGAATATTGTATGTCCTTTCTCTCCTCTGAAATTGTTTGTTTTCCATTAAGAATCAACTAACTCAAACAACTAATTTTCCTCAGCCGTATTCATGTACAGTGTTGGTCTTCTTCATTTGTGATCGATCAAGTGCCTCCTTAAGATTCCAATTCAGTGACACACGTAGCTTATATTGATAAGCGATATAGAAAGCAATCTATTTCCTTTATGGAGACAATTTCATCTCCAATTCAAAAGCCATTATTGTTGTACATTTTTACTATATCTCTACTCAAGGAAAAGCATTCATATCGTATATATTATTACTAAGTTGTAAAAGCATGTCCTAGTTAACCATAAATGACTTCATCGTTGTCTCTTTTCATCAGTTCTTTGTAGGAGTCGGATGCCACTCCTAATTAAAAAGTTACAATCAACTTACATAACTTTTCTCCACATGCATATAGCAAACCATTCTATTATTAATCATTGCTTTATCCTCCTTGAAGTCCCAAATAGCTTTAGAGTACTTTTTATTCACTCTCTTACCTCTTCCAAATCTTTATAATTGCAACTTCATGTGAAAAAATAGTCCAAATTGGCAAATATCAACTTGAGGCCTAAATGTTAATACTTCAAATAGTTTGACCAGGGGTCAAAGTGGAGGCCACGTGTGGAAATTATGTGGAAGGGTCCAAGTTGGTACAATTTGTGATTGTCAAGTAGTTAAGATTTATCATTTCTAGTTCAATTGGCAATTTTGGCCAATATGCATTTTTTAGACTTAGAGACGCCAAAGGCAGAGAATAGAGAAAAACAGAGAATAGAAGCGTTGGCTTGAAGAGAGAAAACAGTTTTTCACAAGTTTGTCCGTTGAGTAGTGCATTTGATTAGTGAAAGTGAGGAGAAAAGCAGAGTCTCTCTTGGTGCTTTAGCGTAGTTGCTCAACGTTGAGGTTTCTTCTGATTTCGTTTCTGGTACGCATCAGCAGCAGTGCTTTCGTGAATCATGAAGCAGAGCGAAGGCGAATTGTTACTATCTAACTTTTTTTTGGACAAAATCTAAGAGGAGCAGAGAGCTACAATTTTTGTGAGGAAGAGACAGATTTTGTGAGTTGGATTGTCTTGGAGATGGCTCTTCTGGTGAAATCTGCATTTTTGTGTGGCTAACTCTTTCTTTTGCCAATGGTACTTGTCTAACGACGAAGAGTCAACAGAGCGGCTGATTACTTTAGACCAATTGCAGGAAGATAGAAGACTTCATTGATAGAAACAGAAAAAGTTCAAACACAAAGGATACAATGCTTTCATAACTCACTCAAAAAAATTATGCTTTTAGATGTGGAAAAAGTACAAAAAGGACCAAGAGTGGATCCTAATATGATCCTCAAGAGGGATTGGTTGTCAGATTACTTGATCTATCAATCTACTTCAGATTAAGATCAATCTAGATCAATTCTAGACACAAAATCCTAACAAGAACAATCATTAATTGAAGGTAAGTGTACTTTATGGTTTCACACGTGTGAAACACTGTCTGAGTACGGACTCCAACCTGAAAATCAATTACACATTGATAGAACCTCAAAACAATCAAAACAAATGTAGACAAATGGAGAAAATCACTCAAAATTGCTTTCAAAACCAAGATTGGTGTCTCACAATGATTATGGCCAAATGTGGCTCTATATATACAATAAGTGGGAGCTCGTGGTAGTGATCATCCCTCTAGTCCCACATGTGTGAAGGTTATTTGTCATATGATGATTCATCATGCAAAACTGACACTTGGACAAAACCTTCTATTTTGAACACTTTTGGTCCATTTTCCTTCTATATGGAGATCTACTTGGAAATTTTCTAGAAGTTAAAATTCGCCTACTTCAGCTTATTCCACACGTGTGAGTTGTCCTCTACACATGGGATATGACACCTAACCAAAGGATGTGGTTCATGCAATCAATAGATTGATGCCATGTGTCATATGTCTAGAAAACTAGTTTTTGGCCATTTTAGCCACTAGAACTTGAATTAAATCATATGTACAACATATATGATTGTGGTACATAGCAAGTACACTAATTTCACACGTGGAAATAGGCTCCACACATGTGTGTTTATCTATATACAAGATTTTTGGCCCTCTACCAAGCTATTTTTGCATTTTTCACATTAGAGATAAAGCAAAGCGCTGGTTCTGTGCAAAAGCAAACGCTGGGGGTTGATTATGTTATAGTTTCAAATCAGGGGTTTTGAGCAATTTGATTATCCAAATCTTCTCTATTTTGTGTTGATCTACAATTGCCTTTTCTCTGGTCTTCGAGCTTCCCAAGCTATCATTTTCGACAAGTATTAGGGTGCATTTGGCTATGGGCAAGCTAGCCACTGGCAGAGGCTTCCTTGAGAAGTACTTCCCATCGTATTGAGAAGGATAGGGTGTACCATACCGACTGCAACTACCTGAAGAAGATCTCCCACTTGGAAGCAAAAGAGCAGCGGTAGAGCTTTCAATACAATTCCTATTGCTGGACTTTTAGAGTTTTGGTGGGCGCATTTGTTTAGGCAAGTTCTCCGGTTTCTATTGCAAAAGGTTTACAATGGCCGACGACTCCATCGAGGTTAATGACATTTTGTGTGAAGAAACATAAAAAAATAGATCTTAGTTCAGTTGGTGAGGTGGTTCATAACATGGATCCCTTTGTACAGTTGTTCTCATGGCTTCGGACATCTCTCAACTTCGTCCTCTCAGTCTCAAACGACCTGCTTCAACTGTATCTCCCCCTATAGACTCCCCTCCTCATTTGCATCAGGCTGTGTGGGTTTCCACGCTTGCCTCAACACCCTCTGTTCCTCTTCGTCCAACTCTTCCCATGACATTATTCCCCCCTCGCTTGATTGTGAACCTCTTTTGACCCTTGTTGCAGTGCCTTCTCAACCCCCTGAATGGGTTCCTTGCCATGCTTGTGGTCATTTCTTCTCTCCTAGAGGAGGTCTTGCCTATCACCAGCGTTCTTTTCCTATGCTGCTTTAGTCATCTCAAGATCACCCCTCCTCTTTTTAGCACTCAATTCGCCCTCTGCTTCAGCTTGGTCTTGGATTTCTTCCCTTGACATCCTCGACGCTTTTCACTTGGGCTTCCCTCATCTAAGGCTCTACTTTCATATTCCCTCGCTCTTCGTTGTGAAACTCAAGTTGCTATGGGGCTTCCTCTTGATCGCTTGGTTATTGACCCCTTTGACATTGCGGCTTGGAATTAGTTTTCTTCTTTTTTCCCTTTGGTGTCTAGTCCTCCCTCCGAGGGGTGGAGATGCTGGTCATAGATAAACTCATGCTCGCCTTCATTGCTTTCTATTGGGAGACTGGTAAACACTTCATGATGAACACTTTGCTTGTTGTTAAGCACTTGCTGCTCGCAAACTCACAGGACTCTCAACCTCAAGGCGCCCCACCTCTCCACCATCACCTTTGTCACACCCTACATCTTGGGCAAGTTGGTGAGTATTCTTACACAGCTCGAGCTTTAGCTCCCTCTCACACCCACTCTCTCTTCTATTGATACTGGTGCTGCTCTCCAGGCTCTTCATCCTGCTTCTGAAGGCATTCTTCCCTTGTTTGTGGAAGACTTTGTGTCTGATGTTGACTTGGTGCTTGATCATGATTCTTTCTCTTGTGCCTTCCATCGTAGTCCTTGTCTTGTTGTTGGTGGTCCCTCCGATTTGGTCTATGAACACCTTCATAATTGCTTTCTATCTGAGGACTCTACTAGTGGCTCTTGTTCAACTCTTTCAGGTCTCCCTCTTTTATCGCCTCTGGTCACATTCCTTCTTTGTTTTGCGCATCTTTTGTCTGTGTCTGGTTTGATCGCCATGACTAAAGCCTCGGGTGGCGTCTGTCCCAATGTTATTGGCAAAGTCCTCCACCATCTTGTAAGTCTCTCTATCTATTTCAATTTCAACAGATTTTCGTCTCTTTTCCTCTCACCTCATCAGTTTGACATCTCTATTCCTAGCAACTGTGAAGCTGTCATTCATGGTTTGTGTGCCACCCTTGATCTCCATCCTGATTGGGTTGTTCTCCAATTGGATGTTTTCCAATGCTTTTAGCTCTGTTTCTAGAGCTAGCAGATCTTTTCAGGAGCTACGCCGCAGCTGGTGGTGAGTTGGCTCAGCTTATCCCATTTGTGCGATTGTTCTATGCTGCTGAGACTCCTCTCTTTTACAATCACCATGTGCGCTCTGGAGATCTTTCTACTATCCAGGTCTGTAGCAAGTGTTCATCAAGGTGATTCTTTGGGTGGTCCTCTTTCGCTCTGGCTGTTGTGCGTATTTCCTACACAATAATGAAACAGGTGGGTCCCACCACTTGGCAAGGGATTAATTTTGTTTTTTAAGCTATATATTGTGTCAGATTTTTTTCAAATTGCTCAGTGTTTTTTATTGCCGTAATCTCAGTTTTGATATGGATCAAGCCTCCTTTAAAAAAAAAAAAATCTCTCTCTTTGCTTCCCCTCCCTTCACCACCCCCCTCTCGCTCACTCGCTCACTCGCTCCCTCCCTACCCTCGTTTGTTGCTTGTAGCACTACTCCCCCTCTTGCTCACACCCCTTGCTCTCTCCTCATCCGCCCCCTTCACCTCCCTTTCCATCCCTTCTCTTGCTCCTCACCCGCTCCCTTCCTCGCTATCAACGTGCTGCTCTCTCCCCACCCCTCCTTCATCGCTCCACCTCCTTCCCCTCCCCAACTACCTCGCTACCTACCCATTACTCTCTCCATCCCTGTTGCGATCTCCACTCCCTCCCCCTTCTCGCTCACTCCCTCGCTTGTTGTTCTCCCTCCCTGCTCCTCCGCTCCTCCCCCTTCCCCGCTGCTCATCCCTGCTCGCTCCACCTCTGCCCCCTCTCTTCGTTTGCTGCCTGTCCTACATGTCTGCTACTCTGCTCTGCAGCTTCCTCCCTCGCCCTATTGTCCCTTCCTTCCTGCTCCACTGCCTCCTCACTACTCCCCTTCTCCACGCCTCCCTGTCCACTCCTTCACCCCTTGCTACTCGCTTCCCCTTTCACCTCCCCTCCAGCTCTCTACCTCCCTACCTACAGCTGTGCTCCCTCCCTCACCTTCATTCACTCGCCTCCATCGCTCCCTTCCCCTCTCTCTGCTGATCCGCACCTCCAGAGACCTGCCTCTGGATAGAACCAACGTGCCTACTACCTTTAGGAGGAAGAGAAAGTAGGCTGTCCCCAAGAAGGGTGGATCTCGAAGGTCCGACTGTCCCCAAGACTTTCTCTTGTTATTCGTCTAGCTCCTCAGCAGGTTTCATCACCAAAAGTGTTGATTACCCAAGAGGAGCTAGATAGAATAACAGAGAAATCTGTAAATATTCTTTCCACTTCTGTTTCTGCTCCTGTACATAATGTTTTTGTGAGAATTCATATGACTCAGCCCAAGTTTTTTTTTATTCTAGCCATCTATATCTCGCACTTTGTATAATGTATTCAAGATGTCCCAGACTTCCTTGGATGTCTAAGCTTCGGACACATGGCCGATTTGAGTATCCGAAATGTTGAGGATGATCAGCGCAAATGCTTTGCCATCCTTCAATTTCCATCTGGAGATTGTTGCGTCGTCAACTTTTGGGTATTATTTCTGCACCTGTAACAACGTCATACAACTCCTTAGCCATTAGCACGGTTCTCATCTTAAATTTTCACAGATGGTAACTAGCTCCATCAAGCTTTTCCATGATAGGACTGGCTTTCCCGTGGGAATTTATGTGAAAGATTAGTCTAGGTGATAGTAGTAACTATCAGTGACTTTAAGTTTGAAAATCTGGTGCTAAATTATAGAAGAAGAAGACAAATCACTCTATCAGCTAGTAGAGTCTTGTTTTGTGGAAGCTAATCAGGCTATAGAAATAGCTCTAAAATGAAACCGCTCTTGAGAAATCAAATAGTTTCTGATATTAATGTTATAAATAATCAAAGAATAGCAATCCATGGCTCTAATACCATGTCGGAGAAGTTGAGGGAAGGATAGATCAATCCTCTTCAATTTTCTTGATGCATGCACTACTGGTGACTTAGTAGGCGAACACAAGAACATAATAATTTTAGAGCTTCTAATGCATGGTGGTAGTGGAAGTGATGAGCAGACAACCAGACAAATCAATTAGATAGTCAGACAGAACATGGAAAAAACATTGCAGTATTGACACGAATCTGAATGCAGAACCAAACAAAGTTGTAATCACATTAAGTATAATGAAATATACAAGTCAATAATGCAAGTGAGCACAAAACAATAGTGGATGTAACCATGTGCTTCACCAAGCTAATCACAATTTGTGAAGGTTATGGACCTATTATTGACAATCTGTCTGATAGAAAGAATCGATGCGTGAAAGCATCTACAAGGCTGTCTCATATGTTACCCTCTCTCTCTTCATTCTCTATTTGTGAATAGTATATACACGAATTGTATAGGGTGTGCAGATGAAAAAGGTTACAAAAGTGGTTGTGCTGTCTGTAGGAGATCATGGGTGGCTGTTGTCGTTGTCAAATCTGATTGCACAGTGCATAGAACGAGCATGAGAAGGCTGCGACGTCGGGCTTCGCTAAAATTGACGCTAGTGAAAATGCAAAAATTGTGACACTTTGTCGCAATTTTTGCCTGTCATAAATTGCGTGTAACAAAATGCAGTGTCGCATTTTTCGCCTTGTTTAAAAATTTCTTGTATCTATGCAGACCCTGTAACTGTTCGCTTTTTTTTGGAAGTGTCGCAAAACACTTAGTTGCTTAGATGGCCCGAAGGTGAAAAGGCAACAATGTCGGATTTTTTGCCTGTGGAAAATCCTGAGTAAAAATGCAGACTGTGGCGACAAACAGTTCCACATATGCAGACTGTGGGACAACACAAGTAAAAAAATGCAGCAGCATGAATGGAGTAAGATTTACATAGGATTTAGGAGAGTAGAGGAGATAAATCCAACATTTCACACATGTGAAGTCAATACACAACTTAAAATAGCATTCTACACACAAGAATTCAAGATATTAACAAGACAATGCAAACATAGATAATAACAGAAATCCAAAGAGATCACTTCCATAAGCATGAATGAGACGAGAGAGAGAGAGAGAGAGAGAGAGAGAGAGAGAGAGAGAGGAGGAGAGAGAGAGAGAGAGAGAGAGAGAGAGAGAGAGAGAGAGAGAGAGAGATGCCCCTCTTCCCATGCTCGTACACTATATATAATAGGTCCTTGACCTATTTTGGATGTGCTTGTCCAAGCTTATCATCATTTAGAAAGTTTTAGAATCTATTCTACCATAGACTAGATTCAATGCATCTAAATTTACCAATTTGAATCGGTTTTAAAACTCGACCTATCAGCTTTCTATCACTTTCCAAATATGATAATTCAAATAAACTTATGCCTAAACAACTTTATAACGAAATCTTGGTGCATTTATTCATAGAAAAAAGTAGTAGGTACATTGATGAAAAAGATATGTACACCCGCGAAGGGGAAGGTTATACAAAAGTAAGCTCAAACAAGAGATTAATCCAAATCCTGGCATTAAAAATAAAAGTGCATAAACTATGATGATGTCAGTGGGAGTCTGCCAACATGGCTGCAACAGATCAAAAAAGTGAAAAGGTGCTAAGTCGGCTAATGAAGGGAGATGAGATGTAGCAGACCCAGCCACCGTCGCCCGTTGTCAGAATTGAATGGGCTTGAGCATGTTGCAGGACAATGAAAATACGTTGTTTTGAAAGAAGCCACGAGAATAGAACCAAGAATACCTTGACGCTCTGCTGCCTGATGAGAACACATGCGAAGAAAATCCTCAAATCGTCGATGCAAGGTGCCATAAGGACTCAATTGCCAGGGGAAGGAAAGCATCAGTGGGGTGCCCATTGGAGTAGAATTTTTCCTTCTCTTGTGCTACCACACCTGCCACTTCTCCTAGTGTGAAGGCAGAGCGAGAAAATAGGTCACCACACGTGGGATCAACAACAACAACATCTGCCAAAGTACAAAGCCCATCCCGAGAGAGGACAATGTCAACACGCCTACGGAAAGAGTGGGATGCGAAAGAAGGAAAGACATGAGACTGCTCTCTGAGGACATGGAATCTTGCATCTCTGGCTATAGCGGCTACTGCATCTCTGACAACATCATGCGTAGCTGTGTGCTCACTCCCAAAAGGACAAGCGGAGGAGGTGGATAACAAGAGCATCAATAGGGTGACCACAGACACACCTAAAGAGACCCAAGACTGAAGGATGAGGTAGCCCCAAGCGAAGATGAAGAGCAGTGGTGAAGATGGCCGAAGACAACCAAAAAGAAGGAATAATAGGCCGAGCTGACAACCAAGCCCCCACACTAGGACCCGCATAAGAAAGAAGCCGAGCTCGAGCAACGCCGAAGGAGCCTCAAAAATCATGCTGGAAAGGGTTTGCTTGTGCACATGTTCAAGAGGGTCTCTTGTAGGTGATCTGAACTGAAAGTGAGGAGTTGCTCAAAAGGAGGAGACAAGCTTGGGCAGAGAGGGGGGGAGCTCTCGCGTAGTGATGAGGAGGTGCTAGAAAGGCAGAGAATTGTTATCCACATGAGCAATGCAATTTGCCAAGAGAGGGCGAAAGCCAGAAAGGAACCAAGAAGACAAAGCAAGGGCGACAAGAGCCTAGCTCCCAAGAAAAGTTGCAAGTGCAGAAGAAAGCATAGACAGAAGACCCACACCTCCACAAGAAATGGGTAACTATGTCTGGTTCCGAGCTGAAAGGGTCTCCACACCATCCAAAGAACCTGGGCCCAAAAGGCGGCCTAAAACATCCATAATAGAGTTGTCAAAGGAATAGAGAAGATGCAAAAAGTCCTGAGCAGGGAGAAAAGTCCGCAGCAAATAAGTTGGACGCTGGATAAAGCAAGACGTCAAGATGCCAAACGTGACCTGAGTGTCAGCCAACCGGAGAAGCAGATCTGAATGAGCAACATCCTCCTAGAGAGCCTCACCAAGAAAAGTAGATCTAAAGGAAATAGACCCAAAAGGAACACCCTAAATGCGAAACCTTGAGGAACAAAGTTCGGGGGAAGACCTGCTGGAGACCACACTGAACACTTGCGAGTTTGAATAGACAAACCAAGAGAAGCCAGCTGCTAAGAGAAATAATAAAATGCGAGGAGCACCGTAGGATCAGGACCAACAATATGAGTGTCATCAACAACCGAAGGAAATAAGCAGGAGGGAAAGGCCTCTACAGAAGCTCAAAGTGCACGGAAATGAGCCAATGTAGTCCGTCGTAGTATAGGGGTCCGTTCACTGGGAGCCGCCCATGCACACCTGCATAACAAGAGAGAGAGAAGGGAGATAGAGAGGAAGGAGTGATGAGAGAGAGGAGAGAGGAGAGAGAGTTTAGAGAGAGGAGAGAAGAGAGATAGAGAGAGAGAGAGAGAGAGAGAGAGCTTTATTGAGAAAGATGAAGATATGTACAATGGGAAATGGCCTCCTTATATAGTTGAGGAGAGGGCCATCTTAGCTCTCATTGGCCTATTTACAATGGCATCCTAGCCCTTCAAACTAATTGAACTTCAATCTAATGGTTCATTAAGAAAAGGGCCAAACTCACATGATTCATGTGAGTTTGAGAGATTCCCTTTTAACCTAGAACCTTATGAACTTGACTTTGGGCTTTTTAATTAATTTATTCTAACTAAGGCCCCAAGTATTTTATTCAAGTTCTACCTCACCATTTTGCGTGCTCATTGGGTTGGCTTACACATGCAGGACGCCAATGCCCTCACACTTATTATTCTAACTGTACACTGCACTGTGGTGGGGCCCACTAGGTAAGGCTTGGCCAATAGTATTTCAAGTGGTGGGACCCACTTGTTTCATTATTGTGCAGGAAATACCCACAACATGGTCCACGGCCCAAAGTAGTCGGTCCCTTGGCACTAGGCTGCAACTGTCGTGAAGGGGCACTGTTGTCGGTTCTTTTATTGTTGGGACATGGGTGCTTCAGGATAAGCGTGGATAAAATTCGATTACATAAAACTTGAGGCTTTATTGGATGATGGCGATCAGCAAGAACTTGG
>CM055100.1:11958788-12105505 GCA_029204225.1 Diphasiastrum complanatum | reverse complement strand
TTGAAAGTACTCACTTCATTGTAGATCTCTCCATGCACTTGGATCAGTGTATGCGCGCTTCCTAGATGTGAAGATCTGAAACAGGCATCTGGAAATAGTTCTAGCTGAACAATGCATGTTTCGGTACATTTCCCATGGTTGCATTGCAGTCCATAGCTGAACATTTGGAAGGAGATGTGAAGCGGGAGTGCAGCTCTAGCGGCGATCAGTTCCAACCCGTGTAATTGAATCCCAAGCAACATGCGAGCCTGTTGAGGCTGCGAGTTTTCTGTCAGTGCAGAAAGCTGTGGGGAAGATGCTGATGTGGACCCTTTTGGAGCGTGAACGAGTGGTGGCTGTGAGGAGTTTAGGGTTGCCTTTCTTCTTGTGAACCCATGGCCTTTTGTTTTTTTTTTTAAACTTTATTTTTGGGCTTTTAACATGCTGGAGTAGGAGGATGGTCAGCAATTCGGGTAATTGCCTTGGCTGTCTGCATCAATGTAATAACATGCCAGTACGAAGAGATTTTGACATTTAGTAGCCTTGAGTTTGGTTCCAAATGGATTTTTTAGATCAACTCTAGAAGCTCAAGCTACTAACACACAGTTATAGAAATTTCGGCTTCTTGTGTGTCGGATTGGTCAAAGTTCGACCTTGGAGTTAAATATTGTTCCCCGTTATAGCGAGTTGAAAGAATTTGAATTTCCTTTTCTCTCTAGGGACAGTATGCATGTTTTTGGACTTTATCACTTTGACTTTTTGCTAAGCCAGTAAATTGGACCTTTAGTACTATTGGTCTACGCCTATCAAAAATTGAACAAAGTAGTAGTGATAGAAATCACGTCATCTTTAGCAACTAACTTTTGCTAGATTACTAAGTGATTACATAGCCAAACATAAAGTATTGAATTCTCAACAATTTCTATCAATTACAAAAGCAATACGGAGATGCATGCATTCTGACATAAACTGCACGCATAAGAAATAGTATTGATTCAGAAAAACAAAATCAGATGGTCAAGCTGTAATAATCGGTTTTGGGAATGAAGTTTTTAAACCGATCTTGACGGAAAAGAAAAAAAATGGTACGGTTCTCAAGCATATACCTGGTCTAGAAATTCGATTCCTTGGTACATGCTATTTAAACCAATTAACTCTGAAGTATTGGTATTCCCAATAAGTGGAGTTAAATAGTATTTTTAGGTTTTTTTTTTCAAATCGGTGGAACACCGATTAGTTGGGTTATTGTGGTTTTGATACTTTTGGTCATTAAAATTGAACAAACCAAAGCTTTTGAGATACTTGTTAAATAATTAATGGAAGAAAATTCATGGTATTTGGAGCTAATTCTTTATTCGACAAAATTATTTGGAGTGAATACTTTGTAGAAAGTACCCAAATCCAAATGTTATTTTCCATTAATTACAGATAACTTTAACGAAGTAATTTTTAAGCCAGTAAGTGAAAAGAGAGAACAGTCCAATTTTATTGGAAAAACCTTAATAATAGGAATTAATAAAAAACTGATTTCATTTCCAGTTAAATCCTATGGTGAATTATATTCAAAAGATCAGACTAGTAGTGTTTTCATACTGATTTTTGGTATATCAATTATTTAGATTAGGTTATAGGATAGAAATGAGATTGTTTCAGAAATTTTTCCTACAATAATTGATTTTAAACATTTACTAATGTCGTTATGCCTTCTTAGTACCTTAGCTGAAATAGATTTTTAGGGAACTGAAAATTCTAAGGAGGGAAGAAGAGTAGACATCAGTGGTAGTAAGGGAGATTGGAAAATGTATTTCGTAGTTAGGATTTTAGTAATCCTAGTAAATAAATCCTTAATACCGGATATTAATTTCCTGGATAAAATTCATTTAGTTGCATTCATAATTGATATCTTTGTAAGCATTGAGTTATCCGCAGTTTTGGATTTTAATTGTGATGTTAGCAGTAGAATCTAATACATGGATTACAATGGATCTGTTAATTGATAGAAGCTTGTCCCTAGAGTTAATGCTTTTGGATCCAGGGGGATTTGAAGCTTATCATTAACCTGTAAGGATCAGAATATAGTATTGAACCATGCTAATTCTTTTGTCTAAATTACAGAATCAGGTGTGGATTTGTGGTATCCATCTGGTGGGCATGCCAGTCATCCAAATAAATGGATTCTCCAGTGTTGGGAGCAAGAGATAATATCCTACATGGATTATAGAACAACTAGATGATCAATGGATCTCTAGAATATCAAATAAGGTGGTTAAGGATTTTTTGAAAGGAAAAGCTGATGGTATGCGACATCAGTAAGTTTGGAAAAGGAATTCTAGGACGGTAAAGATCTAATGATCAATGGTGTATTTTAGTACCTAGTCGCAATATGGAAAAAAGAAAACCGTTTGATCAAATATGGGGTATATTGGAAAATTTTGAAATTTAATCTAGATCCCAATGTGGTATCTCATTATTTACAAAATCAGAGGCGCTCAAATCTATTTCTCGCTTACTTGATTAATCCTTTACTTCTTAATAATTTCTCGAATATAAGACATCAGACTGGTTTATATGAATTCTTTCCAGCATGAAGTTATTCTTTTGAAAGACTGTTATGTCATATAAATTCTACTTGTGTGAATAGACTTGGAATTCGGATAAATTCTAAGGTTAAAGTGTTTCAATTTTTTAAACCTAGAATATCTCTTTGTGCATAAATGGATTTCGATGGAATGGTAGTTTCTATCACTCGGGTTGAAAATATTTGAAGGAAAAGTTCTGTTTGTAATAGAGTGAATCTTTTAGTGGAAGCACTTATTATTGACTTTTCTTGGATCTAAATATTTTCACATATCATCTTTCCAACTAACTTTTATTGAAATTTATAATTTCTTTAAAACGAGGGGTGAAGTGGTGGGATAAAATTCTATTTGGGAATCTGTAGGTTGCATAGTTTTTTGGAAGAGAACAAACTGTGGTATAGAAATGACATTTGGTTTGAAAGTAATTTCGGATAGATTCAGAGTAAGATACCTAATTGAAACTTTTCGAAAAAGAGGAATTCTCTAGGTATTGTGTGGACAATCTATAAGTAGTGTAGTAAAAGGTCAAAGGTTACTGATTCCATTTTGATTGGAATAGAAGTAAGTTTGATCAGAATTTAAATCTGAGAGTTCTATATTGGATCATCTTAATCTTAGTTTAAGTATCAGGATCGGAGAGGGGTTGATTTAGTAGGAAGTATTATGTAATTATAGGTAAGTGGGATAGGAAAACTGTTAAGAGTGAATGTTATTTGTCTCAGAGGTTATGAGAAATAGAAAATCTTTTGTAGCTAAGTTACAAGATCTCAGTGAGATATGTGAGTAAAATATGTGGGTTCTGGAGGAATCTGCTAGATAAAAATGTGTTTATGTACTGGGTCATAGTGAGATTATTCACATATGTGCACAGTTAATCTTGTATGAATCTATTGTGTATTTCTAGTTACTAGAGTTATTTGGTGCACTTAACCTAGTCGGTAAACATAGACATATGATCAAGTATTGTTTTGACAGATACTTGCAGAGCTAACAAATCTTTGTATAGAAGATTTATGGGTTAACTTATTTGGGTAAGGATCTAAACGTGTTGTCATACTAGTATAATTGAATTCTTCACCTAGACATTTGAGATTTTTGAATCATTGGCAATTAACTTGAGTAGTTGATTACTCCAAGATGAAGTTAATTGGTAAAACGATCAGTGTGATATGGATTCTCCAGGAACTGATTATATTGCTTGTCGGACGCATGATTAGTGAATCATTAGGTTCATCTGTTAAAATTAAGTGCATCAAATATACAATATTCTTGGGAAAGAGTATTCCTTAGTCAAGGATTAGACTCAGCTCATTAGTGATTATATCCCAGAGTGCTCAATTGGATAACAAATCATTATGAATCGAAAGTCCTAATAACTGAATTGATATTCAACAGGACTTTGGATATCTAGATTTGATTCTAGATTGTAATCTAAAGTTTTTTTTGTAGTTAAAGATGATTGTCATTTTGGTATGCGTTCAGTCTTTAATTACCAGTGGTTTATAGAACTTGAAATCTTGCACTTCAGATAAAGAATCTTGTCTGAAAAATATCCTAAATCTAGTATTTTCTTAGTGCAAAGCTTTTCTTGAGTTATGTTGGACATATACTCCAATATCCCATAAATGATTAAGTATAATTTTGGATACAGTGTATATCCCATACAGTGTAATGTAGTAGTCTGATGCAAGTAAGAATCAAGACAAAATATAGAATACATGTCCTCCTGCATGCGAAGACAATTATGTCTAGGATCCGTAGATCCAACTGTCCGCTAGTAAAGCGAGACGATTGCTCATGAGAGAGCTGTGTTTCTCCCACGTGTACACCAGACCTACATTCAATCCTATAATCATTAGAAATCACAAGAACTCAAACAATTATGAACATAGAGAGCAATTGCACCAATATGAGAGAAAAATCATGAAATTGCTTGATTGATTTTGGTGAGAGATCATCACCTATATATACATGATCCATCACGGTTTTGGACAGGAATGAGTAGCCCTAAACCTATCCCTACAATTATGAACATAGAGAGCAATTGCACCAATATGAGAGAAAAATCATGAAATTGCTTGATTGATTTTGGTGAGAGATCATCACCTATATATACATGATCCATCACGGTTTTGGGCAGGAATGAGTAGCCCTAAACCTATCCCTAATGCTAATTTTTGTGAATCTTTCATCCCTACCAAGTTAGGGTTGGAATCTTGGAGATCCCTCAACCAAGTAATGCTGCAAGAAAGGTTAGTTCACCCTAATCTGGAATGCGATCTAAAAGCTAGGATTTCACATATCGCAAAACAAAAGAGTCAACTTTTGATTGAAATTCCTTGAATTTTTTTTAAGAAAACTGTCAAACATAGTAAAGAGAGAGCTTTTTTCCATCATCCTTTCCACATCTCTAGAATGGACATGGAGAAAGAAAGTGACTAGAGAATAATTTCTTTGTGCTTTCCTTGTTTCATGGTTGCCTTCTTTTCTCTTACCCCTTACAGCATGAACACTCCAACATTAATTTCTCAACAAGCATCACTTATTCTTGGATTTCTAAACTAATGTGCAGATCCGCAATTTCTGTGATTGTGTTTCCAACCTCTATATAGTAGCTCATTGTACTTCCAGCTAGTGTGTACGAACCAACCAACAACAAAATATCTAGATAGCTTTTTAACATAAAAAACATAAAACTTCTGTATCGTTAGATACTCAGTCCTAAATCATCTATTTTACCCATAATGCCCACAAAAATAAAATAAAAAAAACGTTTCTGAGAAACACTGCCCTAAATCAGAAACGCGTTTCTAGAAACGTAGTGCGACTATGATTTGTATCAAATGTACAAAAAGTAGCTATACATACTTTCCAGCAAATAAGTTCTACAAAAGTGTTCATTGCTGAAGTTTTCTAGAATTTGCATGCTATGTTATTGTCAATATGTCCCTGTGAAAGTAAATTGCATGAGATGATCTATTTCACGCCTCAAGTGAAACCAGATTAGGTAATTAACTATTTTACCAAAAAGTTTCACCCATTGATCTTTTTTTCTAAAAAAATAATGTTGCAGCTCTGCTGGATAAGATACACAACTACCTATTTTTACCAGTGTTGAAATGTAAATTATCAATTTTAGCAGTAGATGAAGATGCCATACATGTGGAAGAAAAACAATCTCATATATAGAAGATTGCTAGAAAAAACAGATAATGCTTTAAAAGGTATAATTTACGAATCACTGCAATGCAGCAAATAGGGCCAGCTTCTCTAACATTTCTATTCACTGATCACCACAAATGACAATCTTAAATAACATCCTCACCTTGAACATGATGACACTTGCAAGAATAGTAAGTGAGGTAAACATGACATAATATATTGGTGATACAACTGTTGTATTGAATGTATCAAGAGCCTGCATCAAAAGCACTAATTCAGCAATGAATTCCACTTTTAACCTTTATCAAGGATCAATCAATTTGCTTCACATACTATGGCGAAAGCGCAAGTCCAACATATGATTAGTGATGTTAATTATGTGGACAGGTATTAAGGACCAACAAATAGAAGAAAGATTTGGCTTTCATCACTTAGTATTAAAATGTTTGGAATTGGTTAGTAGGCCCCAGCTGGGCTTGATTCATTTGTTTGAAGAAGACCAAGCTTGGAGTAAACCCTATCTTTTCTTTCTTTTGGAATAAAACGAGTAATTATTGAAACAAATTACCATGCCCTGCCTTGCTTTTAATATCTAGGCAACAAGAGAAAAATACAGAAGTTCTCTATCCTCGAGGAACTTACCTTCAGTATGGTTAATGCATATATTTGCCAGCGAATAAAATCCACCTGATTAAAAACTTGTGGTTCTATCTTCATTGGACTTTTCACAAGTAGTGTGTGTGTTGAAGTTCGATTTTAACAAAGGTTAGAATGGTCTAATACATTACTTTCAAAGTACTTCTACGTCCTTTTAATCATGGAAAAACCGATACTAGTTCTTGGCAAAAGAATTTCAATCTTCACAAGTTACTGATATCTACATGTCATCTCTGTGTAGTCTCTCTTCCGTTTTGTTGCCTATTTTAAACTACTTTACTTTGCTATTCAGTTATAGCAAGAACAAAAAACATGAGATGGTCAAACCATTTCAAATCCACAGCTTGAAATTTTGGTTTCAAACATAAAATAGTATGGTCGTAAAACAATCTAGATTTTGAGGTAAAAAAAAGTGGCATTGTTTTGATCCTTCTCATCCGAGCAAGTGGTGCCTAAGATGCTCCGCAAAAAAAGTTCTATCTATGCTTGAGATACAGTTGTGTCCAGTAATTGTCCATTCTCCTATTCCTGGAAAAAAGATATAAGCTACAGTTAAAACCTCGAAAGAAACAAAGCAGTTGCAGATTAATAATGTTGTGCATGCTGGAATGTGTTGTGTTGTATCAAAAAGTAAGAATTTGAAATACCTTTGACTCGCGCTCCAGTTCACGAAGAAAGCTGGTGAACATGGAATCATCGCTTTCCAATCAAATGCAATGTCGATTGCTTTGCATGGATGCAGCTCGTGCCAGGTTGCCTATCCCAGCAAAGAGGTCAACAACAACATCTTCTTGTTCGGTGAAAAGCGTGAGGAGGAACCTGCAACAGACTCATGGTGTTTCATCATTCTCCATTGTGACTACCAAGCTGCACATAATGTACCATGTTTAACTTGTCCAGCTTGGATTTAAAGAAGAATTAGCGTACATGTAGAAATGCGATGACCTCTCAGCGGAACCACGACATGTAACACCTTCCATGGTGCTGTATGTCATGGGATAGTCTATGATCCAGTTGGGCTTAGGGTTTACATGGTTGTGTTGGGCTGCTGTCGCGCGTTTGTTGAGTTCTGGGCACTGATATCCCTCCTGATAAAACAACCCCATCAACAGTGTGCACACCTGTGGTAGAAAAAAAAGTCAGTGGGTTTTGGCAAAAGCATTGAAGTAGGCGTTCAAAGCATTTCCATATGTAATAATGTCCTTTTTACCTCGATGTGACAATCCGTCCTCAAATATCCTTTATCAATCATCAGGGTGAGGCTCATGTGCAAGCAAAATCCTGCACTGGTGGCTGCAACATGGATTGCGGAAAAATGATCGGCCACTGAGCACGTAACATACCAGCCCTGGTCCGTGGTAAACCTCATCGTGAGATGGGAGGCTGTAATGGTCAGATCCTCACTGAAGTGGTTCCATGCAGGTATCGAATGTTCATCTACCAATTTCACACCTAAGGATGTTGGAAAATCAGCCTGATGCGTTGTAATGATTCAATCTTGCAATCCTCCTTACATCTTCCAGCACTTTCCTCGTGGTAGAATAGGCCTCTCTTTTACATTCCAAAATAAGTTTGTTAGCTTCTTTTCAAAGACAAAGGAAGAAGCGTTTGTGAATCAAACAAACAACCAAGAGCAGTTTAAACACCCACCAGCCTGATTTCCTCGTCACTATGCATGCCCTCTTCACGTGGATTGGGGTTTGACGTGGTTGCATCAAGGCCGCCTACACGGTCATCAATAGCAATATCCAGGCGCTTTTTGGATCTCAGCTCTGTAGGATCTATGTGCCTTTTTGTTTTTGTTTTTGAGGCTGATCCTTGTGGTGGAAGTGGTGATAGTTTATTTTTTCCCTTTTGGGATGCCTGCCATTCAAGATGCAGGTCATTTTCACAATTGTGTCTCTCACCCTTTGGGTAATCTAGCCACTAGGAACATCTATTTACTTCCCAAGCTATGATTCCCCAATCTTTTCACTCTATGGGGAACATGGATGTTGCGTTGTCGAAACTGCGCCACTCACATACCTCCACAGGCATTCGATCGATTATCTTTTCTTGTTCAAGGTGGTGTAAAAACCTGTGACATGTATGATTGCATTATAATGAGCGTCTTCCATATGAGAAGAGCCAATGTTTCAACAACCTCAAAAACAATACCATTGAAAATAAAAAACAATGAAATGTATTCTGATGACTTGTAAGTGAGTCTCCGTGCAGACAACAAAACTTGAGGCTGTTTTTCAGGCAAGGCAACATTCTTCATGTCCTTTACAAGGTCACCAAAGGCACGCTGAAAGTGCAATTGCCTTTGCATGCGAAGAAAGACTTCTTTATCAGGAAATTGATTCTCACCTACAGCCAATAATAGTAGTGTCTTTGCGAGTTCGGTCATGTGTCACCAATATGTCTCTTTGCACATGTACTTTCAAAAGCCCTTGTTGTCGCTACTCATCCCAAGAGAGTCCCTCGTGGCCTTATCTCCAGCCAGGATACTAAGAATCTCCTTCTTCCTACAAGACATACCAGAAGCGCATTACTAATTTTAATTGCACAAGATATCCAAAAAAGTTGCTTGAATCGGTTCTTACTTGGATGGTCCCACACTGGAGGAGGCGATCATCTGCAGCTTGCCTTCAATAACAACAAGGCCTTTGGCATTCCAATCCATCTTGTACAATATCTAAAAAAAACCCGTTCCATTTCCAGGGTTGGCAATGAAGGATAGTTTGTATGCCTTGTCCCTTATTGTTGCCTCCATAGTCTATTGATGCAAAACATGAATATGCAAAGTCATTACAATCTGTAAGATATATAGCTAAATCAATCACGAGCTTGGCAATGGTAGCCACATAGGCTGAAACAAAGAAGACTAGATACATTATCCACCTTAATGGCCACGTCATGCTGAGCTTGACACTCCCCAAGAGATAGATTCTCTCTATCAATTCTGGAGGTTGCCTGATCGAGCAACCTTGTGAAATCTTCCTGTGCATGCATTGCCAATACAATGTTACAATTATCAGTGCATCCACAAAGATAAAATACACTGCATCAACTTCAAGTTTCCTTACCTTGAAAACCAATTGAGCCACTATTACCATTGGCACATTGTACCAAGGTTTGTGTTGGCCTTTTCTTTCTATTCTCGTTTCTGCTTCCATCCAATATCTATCTTGGATTGGTATGTTCCTCAACAGTGTGGCCTTGTCAAATAGTCCAAATTTTTGCAGCATGAACACATCATGTGACAACGTGTGCGGCACATGTACGCGAGTCAACCTACAAACAAATCAATTACGTCATGACAAGGAACAACCTTATAAAACTGGGGAGTGGTGACACTAAAATGAGGTCCATACCTGTTGATGGAATGTAGAGCAAGTATGAGCTCGCCTTCTTGAGATCTGCTTGCCTCGATGAAAGTGCAATCCACCCTAATATGTCTTGCTTTATTCAGTGGAAATTTTGAGCCAAAAGATGAGAGGAACTTTAGCACCTAACAATTAACAAAATCTTAGAAAGAACAAATATCTGCAAACGACTTTGTATACCTTGCTTTATCTTTTTCATCCATGTGGTGGCTCGATGGTTGCCATCCCAAATAATGTACTTCTTTTTGCTCAAGTGTTGCCACTCGGGTGAGTTACGAAGATCTTCTTGAAACTCCATATTTACCTCTCTCCAAACAGGACCCCAATCTTCTAGATCGTACTGGTCCACTTCAAGCTCTGACGCACCTGCTCTTTTCATGGAGACAGAGAAAGTTCCCAACTCTCGAAGATATTCCATTGTGTGAAACTTCATTCGAAGGTCTGTGATGTTTTCTTGAACTGTTCTGATAGCCTCATTGACTACCAGATGACATAGAGGAATAGGAGACGGTGGCACACTTTTTACAACTCTAAATGATGCAACGACGTCTTGTAATATGTCTATTTCAATTACTTTCCCATATAAACTAATATTGCTTCCCTTACCATCAGTTGTCGTTTGCTCTTCTTGTATGGGCAGTCCAGATGCTTGCACGGATTCGTGACCCATAGTCACAACATTCTCTTTAGACGTAGAGATTTGATTTGTCAGCTGTGACTGGAATACGTCCGGATTATGTTGCATTGGCTGGATTGTATCTTCACTGTTTGTGGATTCGGCTTGTTCACGAACACTTGAATGAAGATTATATTTAGAATCGGTCATTTTTTTGGCTGATCACAAATAAAAAACCATCTTAGAAATTTGACAAGAAGACAGAAAATAGCTTAAAATTCAAAAAAATAAATAGCCTAGACATGGTAAATTTTCAAGTTTGAGAATAGCAGAGAGAAAGCCATCGAGGTCCAGCAAAAAAATGTTCAACAAGAGAGCTTGGCTCACATCCAAAAAGATCAATTGAAAAAACAACTTTGAGTTTTTTTGTGACAAGCAGCAGTGCAAGGCTTCTTCAACGAATACTTCTAGAGAAATGAGAAGTAGCAGATCAGATGCTCCATCAAAAACAACTCAGAAACGTTTCAAAATACTCTGATTTCTTAAAGTTTCAGGAGGCAAATAGGACTCTGAGTGTCTAGCGCCAGCGTTGGACCCAGAGATGTGTTTCTTTAGAGTTCCATGAAACGAAAAATGGACTCTGAGGGTCTAGCACTAGCGTTGGATCCAGGGATGATTCTTCTGACATATCCATCTCTTTGTTCATGGCTTGGATCCATTTGTCCTTCTCTGAAGTATATAGTCATTCTGTGTAACTTCTAGATTAGAGTAACTAAACATCTACAACTAATCAGGAATTACAAGAGTGGCATATTAGCCACGACCTAGAGGCTGACGTCATGCTATGAGATCAGATATCTGTACTTCTGGGTACTTGCATGATCTTGTTGGTCCTTTTTGGAGCGTGAGGGCAGAAAGGGAGTCGCAATCATTTTTGTGTAGCGTCGTTTGACTTTCTCCTGTTGTACCACAAAAGATTCTCTTTTGCAAATTTTTTGCGTTTGTGTCTTCTCGTCAGGATGTTCGCAAACATTTTTGCTTCGTGTCATTTGACTTTCGTGTTCGCGAACATTTTCGTCAAGCAGAGGGCTAAAAGCTAGCAAAGCTTTGTAAATAGAAACAATTTGTTTCTTCAAGTTAAACGACGAGCAAGGCCGGAAACTCGGAAAACGGTGACCAAAAGTTATCGTTTTACATTCTCTCTCTACGTATACTCTCTCTAAAGTGAAATTTCTTAAAGGGCCCAAATTGAGCCCATACTTCCCATCGAGATAATCTGTTTGTAGAAGAGAATGTGTATGCTTTGTCAAACATGTATAAAAAACAATATAGAGATCATCGTTTTGTCTCGAATATAATTGACCATACCTTATAGACTTTTTACAAAATACAAAGAAACAACAAAACTTAAAGAAGCATAAGCTTATCAACCTCTTTAAAGAGGAGTAGAGGGGAGATGTAGAAATCACCATTCCCAAGTTCTCTACTATTTCTGTCTAACCAAATGTGCCACAAGGTTGTGACCTAATACATTGCCAGAAGGAATTGGCCTTTCCATCATCAAACGTAATATCATTCAACAATAAATCTGAGTGGCTGAATCTCTTAAACATGGTAAGAAAACGAGCAATAAAAAGGTCAGTCACAATCTTCCAAAGCGGAGCGTAACAATGGAAGAACAGGTGAGTCATATCTTCATCAAATATTTTGCATTCAAAGCAGGCATGTGGCACATCCCCTCTGTAGTTCGCATGAATAGGAAGAGGGAGTTGAAGGATTCTCAAAGAAAAAACTCTTAGCTTGCTAGTTTTGATTTTGTGGGTTCTACGAAATCTAGATTTCCACAAATTTTGGGGATAAAAAACATTCCATTTAGAATTGTACCAGGAGAAGATGAAGTTGGATTCCTTGGTAGCCAAGAAAACAAAGGAGTAAGAGATATTGCTTGCCTTGTCTAGGGCTCTAAAAAGCCAATAACTATTACAGTCATAGGAGGAGATAGTAGATAAACGAAGTCATCATGAGAAAGGCATAGGAAAGAAAATTAGTTTCGCGATTGGAGAGACCTGACTTGAGTCGAGATAGGCTGGTAGAGTAAATCAAGTCCATGATATGACCCCCCGTAAAACAATCTAGAGATCATCGTTTTAGTTTAGTTTATTTTGTATTGCTCGTATTTTGGAAAACAATTTTTTTTTAATTCCCTTTGGTGATAAGTTAGTTCCTGTTTGCATTGCTTTAATGTTGAAATTGCTGATTTTCTTTTTTGGGAGTTTTTTATTTATTCATTATGGTTGACTTGAGCCTATTGTTTTTTGAGGGACGACTATGTGATTAACAATTTTATTTCTTTTATGTTGTTGAAATTCTTGATTGTTTTTTAGTGTAGCTCATTGTGGTGTATGCCTATTATATTCTCATTTGACAACCAAGAATTTTGTGAGGCCAATAACATAATTGAATGATCTATAAGTAAAGGTTTATAGTCATATTTGTGTACTTGAAAAAGTGTCTTGTTGGTGAGGGATGCACATTGTGTCTTTGCTTGAACTTTGGAGATGGGAGACCAGAGTTCAAGGAGAAAAGACAATTTTATGAGGGGATTCCAAAGAAAATCCAAAGTACATTTTATCTTTTCAAACTCAATAGTTTTTCACATTTAATTTATAGATTTTTTGTTTTGCATATTAAAAATCTTAGTATTTTAGTAGAGAGCTTTCATAGGTGAATTTTTATATAAGTTTTTTTTTAATACAAACATCATAATTTAGAAGTTCGAATGATAGCTAAAACATTTTAAAAATCTTATTCAAAGGGTATATTTAAAGTTTAAATGTCAAAATGAAAGACAAAAAAGAAAGAACCTTTCATTCAAAGGCAAATCAAAATTTGGCAAGTCATGGTTGATGGGTAGGAAAAAGTTGGGCATGTCAAATGAAACTAGGGGTCACCTTTCAAATTCCAAAGATGCATCCAAGGGCCCTTGTTAAGTGAGAGAGAGTGAGGTGAAATAGTGTGTCACTCACACCTTTCACTTAACGAGGGCCCTTGGATCGATGCAAACTCCTGGGACGCTCTCTCACTTATCCATGGCCCTTGGATGGGACCCTAGTTTCCACAACTTAACTCTTGTTCTTGTATAGGGCCCTTGGATGAGACCATGGTTGTCACAAATTGTGTCACTTAAGTAGGTTATTCTTGGCCTAGGTGGTTTTTGTGAGTGCTCAAAAAACCTTTTCAGAGTTATATTTGAATGCCTCTTAAAAAATCATCAAAATTTTTATGCTGTTAAGTTTTGAAAAACAATGCTATTTCCATGCTTATACTTTGCCAAATTGCAGAGGAGGGAGTGGGCACTGGCCCACTGGGGACATGGTGCATGCATTGTGGGCAATGGGACCTGGTTGCAAGTTATTAAATGCATGTGATGATGATGTCATTCCAAGGTATCAATACACAATGCACATATTAAGATTTATGTACATTCTTTGAGGCCCTAAGATCATGGCCCATGGGCCAAGATTTGCGTAATGATTTTGATCTTCCACATTTAAACTATTATTGTGATGCTAAATATGGACGTGTACAGATCTAGTATCAAGGTAACTACTATTCTACGATCAAGGTGCTTCACGCAGGCCCCAAGGGAGGGGCGGGGGGGCTTGTCGAGAGCCTCCTTAAAGTTTAGGGCCCCGAGGCCAGAAGCCTGAAAGGCTGAAGGGCAGAGGCACCTGTCGGTCTGGAGTACAAACCACGGGCCACCGCACTTCATCATCACTCATCATCATTGCTTTTCTTCATCATTATGACTGTTATTTTATTTTATTGTTGGGACAGACACGAAACACACAAAAACAGCCCTTATTCACCTCGGTCCTCGGGGCTGCGTCATAATTGCATTTTGCAACATGCAATGCCCTTCACGGGGGCCTCTAGACCTCAGGCCTTTTCTTTATTTAATTCTCTTCAAAGGCAAGAAAGTTAGAACTTAGCAGGTGCATGTCACATGAATGTCACGGTTTATTGAGTTTAGAATTGAATGAGCAGCAGCAGCAGCAGCAGGTCACGCATCATTTTGGAAACCAAAGATTTTAGAGCCCCCTTCGTAAATTTGTCATTAAAAAATATACGTTTGAATTTTAAACAGTGCTCTAGAAACCTCCCTCTAATTTTCCCTTTAATGGTTGTTGGCTTTTGAAAAATAATGCATTTCAAAACCCTTAACTAAAAAATGCTGCATTCGAAAATCGTATCAATAGGTTTACGAACGTAAATTATTTAAAAATTTGTGCAAAAGGTCAAGCACCTGCAATGTAAAACTTTCCCATTTCAAAATTTTAGGTGGTTTCTTGAAGTATTATAATGATGATCTACATGCATCCTATATATTCAAAAGACAATAGTTTAGAATCTTACATATATTTTGCTATAACATAAAATTTGCTACAAAAATAAAATTTATAAATTGGTTTTTAAGAATCCATTATCCTGCATTATATCTCTCAAGTCAGTTTTTGAGAAAATTTGCCAGTTCCATTCCTAGACTATGCCCCTTTTCTCGAGCACAGGGTTGAAAGGTTTAGTACAAGTTAGATGTCATGATAAATAAATATGGCCTTCACTCTAGGCCTAAGTGTTTATGTTTATGTATTAGAGAAAGGATTTTTCATAAGAAAATCATGCCATAAAAATGGCTTGGCCTTAATTCAACCATTAGGGAATCACGACATAAAAAAATGGCTCAGCCTTTTTTTGTCTAAAGGATAAGCCATTTTTATGGCAAGATTCCCCAATGGAAAGGTTATTACCTCCTCACATTTGTGGCAAGATTCCCCAATTGAAAGGTTATTGGGAATCCCATTCGATTATGTAAAGGATGATCAATGTATCCAAAATGGCAGATATGAGTTTGATCAAACTTTCTGAAAGCTTTTATGGAAATGGTTTTTGCACAATTTAAGCCTCTTTAGAAATCCTTTATGTTAATTTGCACTGCCACCCTTTCCATGGTAGGCTTAAACATTGGTGGATTGGTGGATAAATGCACTTCTTGTCAAGTGCACTTCTTGAACTAAAAAATTATGCCCACATTTAGACAAGAAAAGCTTGATAGGAACACTTGTCGAACTCAAAAAATGATTGATAGAAATATTGTCAAACTCAAAAATTGTGCTCACATTTAATGGCAAGCTACACACATGTGAAGGCACTAGGTGTATTCCATGGTAGGCTTAAACATTGGTGGATTTCATTGTGTGATGGTTGGCCACAATGCATGTAATGAGTACACACCTCTCTCTCTCTCACGATCTCTCATGCTCTCTCCCTCTCAATCAAGATCCTCCTATTCCTCCTCGTCATCCTCACGATCCTCTACTCCTTCATGTCCTCCTCCTTGCAGCTCTCTCTCTCTCTCTCTCTCTCTCTCTCTCTCTCTCTCTCTCTCTCTCTCTCTCTCTCTCTCTCTCTCTCTCTCTCTCTCTCAAATTCTCTTTCCAGAAGTTTCTCCTGTTGGATTATTCTACTCTTGGAGTGACTCAACGGAAGACAAAGATGTTTGAGTCACACCTCATTCAAGTGACGAATCAGACGAAAAAAAATTCACAAGCTAGCCTACTGCTACAATATATGTAAATCAAAATGGTTTCGAACCTAGCAGAGTAGAATCTTCATCCACTTTATTATCCAGTTCTGCAGTTCTCTTTCTGTTTTTACACAGTTAGCAGAAATACTCGGGAATTGCTCTACAGGTGGCTCCGACATATCAGACATCATCCGACTTATCGACGACGACGAAGAAAGTCAAAGACGTCGGCCATGTCTATGAAAAACAATAATTGTTCCACTTGTTGTGAAGCTAAATACTTGCCCTAACTGCTTTGCAGGTAAATTTCTAGGAAGTCCTAATTGGATGGATGTCAGCGCATTACAACCAACTAGCTATTCATTAGAGGAAGTTTAAACACAAAAAGGGCCTTTTGTCAAGATTCCTTTTTCATTTTTTATTCACTTTTATTCACTTCTTTTGTACATGTGGCCCAATAGTTTCTGCATAGTGGCTTTAACGTAACATTACTTCTTTGAGTCACATTTTGAGTCTACACTAAAAATGGCATAACTTTTGATTGCCATATCAGAATGCGACAAAAATTGGTGCGTTGGAAAGCGCTCGTTGACAAGCGCTTTCCAATGATATATTACATGTCATACTTCTGGGCTACTACTAAAAAGTTATAGCGATTCAAAGATATTGGTTGAAAATAGTGACAAAATGCAAAAGAGATCTTTGGCACGAATTCGTATGCGGCCCTTTTTGAGCTCAAACTTCCTCTAATGATGATCTGCAACCTGATTAGCTATCCTACTGGATAGACGTCAATTGCTTTAGTATAAATAGCTGATCATCAAAGACTTTAGCTTAATTCTCTTTCTCTTTAGAAAGTTTCAGATTTCAATTAGAGTATTGCTATTCGCGCTTACTACTTATCAGAGGAATTTCATCAGACATAATTTTTCAGTTACTTAGAGATAGCTTAGAGTACGAGGTTTTAATCCGCAATTGTTATTGTGCTCTCATCATCTGATTTGTACATGCTACTTACTAAATCAATGTATCTTCTTATTGCGTTTAGTATCATGTCAGAATGTTGCCTCTATGTGATTGTTTGTAATTGATAAATCTCTTGTTGTCTTGTCTGTTCATTGCAATGCATTATTGTTTGGCTACAAAATCACTTTAGTGCTAACGATTTCAAAGTTGGTTGCTAAAAGATTGAATGTGACTGTTGTCATTATAGCTTTGTTCAATATTGATAGGGATAGTTATCATTAGGAAAGAAGGCTTATTCCGTTGTGCTCGATAAGTCGATCACAGTCTTCGACTTGTCGAACCGACTCACTTCACCTCCATCTTCCAACATCTCCCTCTCCATCGCATGTGTTCTCTCTTTATAATCAACGTGTTTGCCCTTCAACCCTGCATCAACTGCCTTTCAATTTCCCATCAAAGATGTTTTAGGGCAAACATTGAGCAATGAGAATTTACAAAATCCATTTTGTCTTATTGGTGTGTGTGTCTCTCTCTCTCCCTCCCTCTCTCTCTCTCTCTCTCTCTCTCTCTATATATATATATATATATATATATATATATATATATATATATATATAGAGAGAGAGAGAGAGAGAGAGAGAGATACATCCATGTCTAACTCCAAGTGGACACGTCCTCTTCTTTATGGCACATTTTATGATCCTTGAAACTGGATAAACACTTTTATAGGAGCCCTTCAAGAATTTTATGATATCAAAGCAAAATGGATATTTTCCACAAAGCAATGCACTTCAGAGATACAAGGGCGCACCTCAAAGGATTCCTTTATGAGGCCCTTCAACCTCTTCATGACACTTTCATGGAGCCCTTTAATTTTTTATGACCTCAAGCCATAATGAGTCTTTTCCACAAATCAATGCACTTCATAAATACAAGAACACACCTTAAATAAATCTTTTACTTATCACAATACTTCTCACTAGTAACGACATGTGGCATTTTGGAGAGGTGATGGACATCCAAGTTCACACACTTAACACTAAGTTGTGTTTGAGAGCATCACTCGTGGGACTTGTGTACATAAGTGCATGCTTGGGCATGCCGGAATTGTGGAGCATAATGCACGGGCAACTCTTCAAGCATGCATTATGGCTTAGGCTATTAAATGTGCAAAAATGTAATGAGACTTTACGTCTAGTAAAGCCATGGGCTTGGCTTATGCCCCCAAGGGCCATAAATCCCACCTCTCTGAGGCTCTACCTTGTACGTAAAGACCTTTAAAAAAGATTTGTACTCTTGAAGGAACTTCTAGATGACACAAAGGTGCACTTACTAAAACTAAAAGTAATTTGTAAAAAAATGGTTTTTATTGAAGAAAGCTTGTAAATTTGTCTTAATTCATGTTATGATTAATCTTAAGCTCCTTGAAATTGTCTAATTTCAATAACTTTTTCAATCAGCCAATAAATTGGAAAAGGCCCTCTCACTCGAGCCTTTCTTGTTTTGAAATGCTCGAGGGTGGCAAAGGGCTGTCCATTATATTGCCTTTTGCCACCAACCTCGCCTTGTATTTGTACACAGTTTCTTTAACATGAAATTTGGCCTTATAGACCCACTTGCAACCTATTGGTTGCTTCCTTTCTGGCAATGCAATGAGCTCCCATGTGTCATTCTTCACAATGGAGTAATACTCCTCTTGTATGGCTTTCTACCATACCTTTTCCTTCACGACATCATGAAAAAACTATGGCTCGTCTGCTTCCAGAATTGTGGACATAAGAGCAAAGTTAGTCTCTTGTCTCTCATGAGACCTAAGAAATCTTTTAGCACCCTGTGATATTTTTTAGTGGTAGGTTATGTGGATGGTGACCACGTATCCCATGGTATTGTTATAGTTTTTCACTTTTCTCCAATTTTGCCCCTTGTAGTTGTCCAAATTGAGGTCTTGAACTAGCATGTTTAGGTTCATGCTCTTGCACTTGCTCTTGAGGCTCACAAAAACTCTTGACTAGGTTCCTCATCCTCGGAATCAATCAGAGGTAGGAACTCACTGGTTCCATGTTTCTCTCGCTCCTATACTTTGGGTGAATGATCCTCATGACTCAAGATCTTCTTCCTGTTTTTGAGATGGTACAACATGTAGGCCTTCTCACCCTCACTATAGCCAAGGGAAGATACACTTAAGGGACTTCGCATCAAGTTTCTTTTGCAAGTCCTTAGGTATGTGTAGGTATGTTGTACACCCAAATTCTTGAGAGCTGCCCATTGTGGGCTTTTTGCCGCTATATGCTTATTTAGGTGTTATTCCTTCGAAAGCTTAGGTTGGGCATCTATATATTAGAAAGATAGAAGTTGCTACTACTTCTACCTAAAAGGAATTCGACAATCCTTTTGCCCATGTTATGTTAGGTGAAGGCACCAATAGATAGCAAGTTCTTGGCCAACCCTGGTACATGTAACACACAGTTGATTACCTTCACCTTACCCAATGATAGCTTCATAGGAATTGTGCCTTTGCCCCTCACCTCATGTGTAGTATTGTGTCCAAGGCAAACTTGCTAACCATCACGTGTCTCCTCATAGTTATAGAACTAGGTTCTATGAGGTGTCATGTGCGCGAGGCTCTAGAATCAATGTACCATCCACCAAACTTGGATTTTGATAATAGGGTTGTTGTGAATAGATGAATTCCACAAGATTGCTCTTCTGCAACTTTTTCAAGAAAATGATCTTGTTAGTTCTTACTCTCCTTTCAATCACTCTACTTCTTACGACATTCAAAAACCAAATGTCCATATGTACCATAGTAGTTGCAGTTGCCCTTCCTCTTGGGTGTAGATGATAAATTGGTGCTTGCCTCTTCTCTAATCTGTAACTTGGACACTTGCTACTAAAAGTTTTGCTTTGAATTCTTGCCCTTACCTTTGCTCTCTTCTAGAAGTTTTGCTTCTTCTTAGAAGCAACTACATGCTTTGGAGTATCTTCCTTCTCATCTCCTCTTGTAATAGAAGACCACACAACTCCCAAAAGGTTGGAAGTTTCTCCCTAGTTGAAAAGGACATGACATAATCTTGATAGTTAAATGATAAGCTATTCAAGAATATAGACTGGTTGCTTTTGAAAGCAAGAAGTTGGATCCTACTCAAAGGCGGTGTTCCACCTATGATAAGGAGCTTTTTGTTGTTATTAATGCTCTTAAAATCTGGAGACATTATTTGTATGGGTCTAGATTCACTATTGTGATTGACCACCAAGCACTAGGGTATATTTGTGATGCGGTTGACCTTTGAGGTCGTAGAGCCAGGTACTCAAAAATGCTCCAAGAATTTCAATATGTCGTTAAGTACCAGAAGGGTACGTTGAGCCGTGCCACATATGCCTTGAGCTAGATTGGAGAGTTTAATCAGTTCAGCTTTTTTGAGATTCAATCTTATTTGTATCGATCCCTTAGAGATTTGGGTAAGACCGACAGGTGCTTCAGTCCTATTTGGCTAGACGTCTTGGCAAGAAATTTTAGATTTAGTATCGAACTTGGAAAGTAGGATTCCAAGATGTCTCCTCGGGAGAGAATACTAAGGGATTATTCCATAAGGAATGGTTTGCTTTTTAGAAATGGAAAAGTATGTAGAAGAAAAGTATGTCTGCTAGAGATTGATGAGATTAGGGCCCAAATCTTGCATGAATGTCATGACAGTCCTTGCGCTGGAACACCTAGGCTCACAAAGGACACTTGATCTAGTAAAGAGGAACTTTTATTGGCCAAAATTAAAAGATCAAGTGGACGTTTATGTTCACAAGTGCGGACAATGCCTAGTAAATAAAGCTTAAAGACTTAAGGCGGTTGGCTTGTTCCTTCCATTGGAAATTCTTGAAAGGAAATGGGAAAGTGTTTCCATGAATTTTGTGGTTGGGTTACCTCGGACGGGGAAGCAAAATGATGCTTTCTGGGTTGTAGTTGACATACTGACCAAGATGGTGTAGTTCATTCCAACTAAGATGTTTGTCAAAGCTTAGGAGCTTGCTCAGCTTTTCGTTGAAAAGTTGTTCAGGTTGTCTGGTTTGCCGAATGACATTGTTAGGGATCATGATTCTAAGTTCACTGGCAAATTTTGGCAAGCGATCTTTGAGAAATTAGAGACCACCCTAGTTTAGGGTCTTCAGATTATCCAGAGTCGGATGATTAGATTGACAGGACGAACCAATCTATGGAAGATATGCTTCGTGCATATGTTTTCAAAAGATACTCGGATTAGGAAAGGTACCTTTCAATGGTTGAGTTTGCGTATAACAGCGCAAGGCCCTCAACGACGGGTTTTAGTCCATTCATTTTGATGTATGGGTTTCAACCTCGTGCTCCTATTGCCGTTGTCCTCAAAGGTCTCAAGGTTAAAGCAGCGGTGGATTTCCTGCAGGATATGCAAGAAATGCTACTTGTTGCTCGTGATAACGTAAAAGTGGCTCATGATAGAGCCCTGTTTTACGCTAATCATAAGCGGCAACCTCGGGTCTTTGCAGGACATGATTGGGTGTACCTTAGAGTTCCAAAAGACTTTAAAGTACTGAGGATTGGAAAATGTCCTACTTCCCACAGAAATCAAGGTTCACCTAGTTTTCCACGTCAGCCATTTAAAGGAACGACTCAGTGGAAAGAATGATTTGATATAGGAAGATCAACTGATTTAGTTGGAGGATTTGTCAAACTTTGTACCTTTTGAACCTGAGGCTGTTGTTGATGTACGTCAATGTGGCCTCAGAAATCGCGAGATGACTGAGTACTTGGTTTGTTGGAAAGGTAGTTCGGCAGATGATGACACTTGGCAAGCAAGACCTTAAATTGAGATTCCTAGATTTCCTTCCTTAGAAGAAAAGTCTTTTAAGGGGGAGGGAATGTTAGGGACCCCCGACCCTTCAAGTCTCGAATCTAACTTGAAACCAGACAATGGACTGGACCTATGAACTTGACCAGTGACTCTTGGGCCACATGTGCGCCACTTGTCGGGATCAGAGATGTGTATTGGGCATGGAGACTCTCACCTTCAGGGTATAGAAGGGGAGGAGATCTCAATTACCATTCATTCTATCTACCTAGGAGTTGGTGGATCGTAGTGTGCTGGTGCATAGCTAGGATAGTGCTATCAGGGGTAGGTGAAGGCGGAGGGTTTTGATGGCGGTATGGAACATCGTTAGGGCAGGGGGTTGGACCTCGCTTGTCTTCAAGCCATAGGCCAGGGCACGAAGGGTGGACCCGGATTAGGCCCTACAGCGGGGTGGATTGTGTGTGTTTGGTTTCTTGTGCTAACCAGCACCTGGCAGTTTAGGGATCGTGGGAGTATCCAATGATAGTATGCAAGCCAATTGTTTGCTACTACACAAAGATATTCACAGTAAACTGCAAGCATTCATTCTTTATTGTAAAGTTTTGCGCATCTTTCAGTATCAGTGAGCTATCATTTCTAAAATCAATCTCACCTTTGTTTGTAGTATTACTTCACCAATGCTTTTCCAATAGCACTCGCGAGCCTTCTCTTCAATCACAATCATAGTACGGTAGAGCACCAGGAGAGCAAGAAGGAGGGGGAGAGAGAGAGAGAGAGAGAGAGAGAGAGAGAGAGAGAGAGAGAGAGAGAGAGAGAGAGAGAGAGAGAGAGAGCAAGAAAGCATAAGGAGAAGTGAATAGGATTGTGTGATTTTCTTCTTTATAGAATCAGAGGACACTTAGGTGTACTAAGTGCAAATTGCTGCTCATCGTTAGATTGACTATCCATAATGTGCACAGATCCTTGCCATTGAAAGATTCACAACTTTCCCACCATTTTTTAAGAAAAAACTTTTTATTATTATTTTGTGGGGTCTTTCAACATAGTAAGGCATTTTTTTTGCCTCCATTAGTAAACAAGGTTAGTATGAGACACTTGCAATCCACATAAGCTTGTGAAACCTTCCTTTCATGAAGCCATTACGTTGAAAAGCAAGAACGATGTTTCTGACCTCATCCATAAAGGTGTCCTGTTACAGAATCAAAGGTAGTGGTAATATTCAAAAAATTGACCGTATGATCAGAGCGTCATCATTTTCTATGGTGAGGTACTCCAAGGGATAGATCCATAAGACATTATCATCGACATGAGGTTGCTCTTGTCCAGAAATAAAAGAGCATCTATGTTGTTTATGAAACAAATATCGTCAATATAGCAAAAGGTATGCTTAAAGGCACGTAGGTATTCCACCTTACCAAGTTTGGCGAGTCTTTTCGTGAAATGTAACTCATAGAATGAAAGATACCAGTTGCACCATGTAGGGGACAAGCAAAACCCATTGGAATACCACAAACTTGTTTCCAAGTCTTGTTTCCTAATCTTACTATGCAAAATTAGCATTATTTTCTTTCTAGTCTCTCTCTCTCTCTCTCTCTCTCTCTCTATATATATATATATATATATATATATATATATGTGTGTGTGTGTGTGTGTGTGTGTGTGTGTGTATGTAAGTATGTATGTATATATATATATGTATGTATGTATGTATGTATGTATATATATGTATGTATGTATGTATATATATGTATATATGTATATATATGTATATGTAGATATGTATATATGTGTATATATATGTATATATATATATGTATATGTATATATGTATGTTTGTATATATGTATATATATGTATATATATATATATATATATATATATATATATATATATATATATATATATATATATATATATATATATATATATATATATATATATATCGAGATGAAAAATGTATGGGCAATAGATGGTAGTTGCCCATCCACTAACGATGCACCTTTAGTGAGAGAGTGTCCCTTACACTCTCTCACTAAAGGTACAATGTAAGATGGGCACTTGACATGTATTGTTGCCTGTGCATATTCTAATAACTATTCGACAATGCTAGTTCGATTGTAGAAAACAATAACTAATGTAATCACAAAAACTAATTTGGTATCTCTCTCTCTCTCTCTCTCTCTCTCTCTCTCTCTCTCTCTCTCTCTCTCTCTCTCTCTCTCTCTCTCTCTCTCTCTCACATTATCAAAGCTACTTATATGTGAAGGGTGTCACATGATGTGGGCACCTCCAATAAGTCCGTCTTTTGCCCACATGAGAGCACTTAGGATTTTTTGTTCACAAAATAACAAAAATGTTTGGAGAGAAAAGTAGCTTTGATATATACATACATATATATATGTGTGTGTGTGTGTGTGTGTGTGTGTGTGTGTGAAGGGTGTCACATGATGTGGGCACCTCCAATAAGTCCATCTTTTGCCCACATGAGAGCACTTAGGATTTTTTGTTCACAAAATAACAAAAATGTTTGGAGAGAAAAGTAGCTTTGATAATGAGAGAGAGAGAGAGAGAGAGAGAGAGAGAGAGAGAGAGAGAGAGAGAGAGAGAGAGAGAGAGAGAGCATGTGTAATGTTTTTGCACTAAAATTTGGATATTGAAATGCACAAAAAATGGCACTTGTTCACATGCTTTGATCACATTTATGGATTACAACTAGAGACAAGTTATACCAAGTTAAAATCTTAGCAATAACATTAAGATAACTTTAGGTATGTGCTAGCAATGGAACACTTTTTGGGCAAAACCAAAAATTCATGTTTGCCATGGCTCTACACATTCGAAAACACTAACACAATTAAGGAACTACCATGCATAAATGACACATGTGGTGAGGCAAGCGCATACGGATGCGCGTGCACACACACACACATACACACACATTTTTCTCTCTCTAATAATTATTAGAGATATTCTTTCCTTCAAATTTTGCATTTGAAACCCTAAATATTTTTCATTATGTGATTGATTTTGTAAAAAGCCTAAAGTATGCTTGAGGCTTCTAAGCACTCAAATATTATTTTAAGTTTTGGTTACATCTTTGGAGCCAACTTCATAAACATGTTGGCTTTTGCTTATGAGTAACATGCTTAGCAATTCACAACAAGCACACCAACATTGGCCATCATTGAACTTTAAGGCCTTTTGCGACCCTAAGAAATGGCATGGCTTCAATAACATTAAGAAAAAACAGTTCTTGCTCTTGAGCCAACACCATCACTAATACTCTATGATATTTCATCCATTAGGGTATTTCTCCAACCATCATTGAACTTTAAGGCCTTTTGCAACCCTAAGTAATGGCATGGCTTCAATAACATTAAGAAAAAACCGTTCTTGCTCTTGAGCCAACACCATCACTACTACTCTATCACTAATACTCTATGATATTCTATCCATTAGGGTATTTCTCCAGTTTTTGTCCATTTAAAAAGTTGTTTTAGATTAACCAATCCAAAACAACACATGTTGATCTTCACATATTAAGAAACTCCAAATAAAGATATGGCACTCCTATATGCAAGAATTGACAATATCTCCATTGTAGCCAACACCCACATTTCATTGTAACCATTTTATCCCATGTCATAAATTTAACCCCAATTTCAACTAGATTTTTGAGCTCGCACTTGTGTCCTTCCAATATTTTTCACATAGCAATAACCTGCTTATGAAGATGTATTAATATGTACTTACGAGACAAATGCATAATCCATATGTCAAATTTACATGAGCAATGGGCCCTTCTTATTCCAAAAGCATGGGCATACACTTGAGAACTACTTGACCTCGTGCTAGTCATCTATTGCAATGTGTACTCGCACAATGTGCCATGTTGTGAGTGTTTTTTCTTATCCCATAAACGAAACGAGCACTTTTGCAAGCAAGTAAAGACACTTAGGGTCGTTTCATAGTAGCGTCGGGCACTTGCACTTGTCGCCCATTTTTAAAACTTGCTTTGTGACAAAGTGCCATGTAGCAAGAGCTTTTTCTCATCTTACAAGCGAAACAAGCACTTTTGCAAGCAAGCCGAGACACTTAGGGTTGTTTCATCCGCCCATTTTTTAGACCTTCAAGTGAGTTTTCGAACTTAGCTGAGAAGTGCTAAATGGGGGCCTATTTGACTCCTTGCCATACCATTGGTCCAACTTTCTTATGTTGCCCCTTGTCAATGAGCTTGACTGCCCTCTATGTGGCAAGGGTCTCATTCTACCTCACCTGTCACATGGTAGCACCTCAACGCAAATGGTACAACTCCATTTTTGAATTTTGTGAATTGTCATGGTACCACCTCAACACAAATGGTACAACTCCATTTTTGAATTTTGGGAATTGTCAAGCAATGCAGTATAAAAAGACCCTTATGCGAACTTCTAATCACCTTCCAAATGTCAAAGGAATTGGTTGTCAACCAACTTGTACATATGGGTCATCCTAAGGATGTGACTCATGACCCTTGGTCTAGTTGTACGAATAGGGCCATACCATGAACCATCATATGATCTTTTATATTTTTTTGAAAATACCGACAAATCACCACATGGCAAAAATTCATGATAGCCCAAACCCTTGGAGAGTGTGCATGTGTGCTTTGAAGCAGTGCTCGGGAAACCTCTTTTGAGTTATCCTCGAGAAACCTACATTCCGTTAATATTCTCGATTTTTTGAAGACTTTTACTCATAAAAAGGTATATAAAACCGTCAAATATTTTTATGATATCGATTTTTTCAAGAAACCGCGGATTCCATTCCATACTTTGCCATTTTCCAAAGCACTCCTAGGAAGCATAATGAGACATTATGAGAGCTTGTTTGAAGGTGATGGTGGTCATTCAAATTTAGGGTTAGGGGTTTGAAAAACCCTAATTCACAAATGACTACGTGCGTGCACCGATTGAAAATTGAATGCTTAAAAGAGTCAAACGGACTCAAACGCGTCACTGCTCACATTCTCTGTCTCTCTCTATCCGTACTTGTTGTACCAGTACCCCACACTGTCGCTTACCTGCCTGCATCTCCATTGCGGTCCTGTTCCTACTCCGACTCCTCTAAACTCTTACTTCTACTACTACTAGCTGTCTTGCTGCTGCAAATCGGTGGAAAATAGAATTCCATCGTTTTTATGACTGCTTTCAGCTTTCGTATATCCTGTACAAGTAACGTGTCTCGTATGCGCAGTATAAAGGAGCTGGTGTAATGACTGCCATTGCTACCTCTCCTCATCAACACTAGGTACTTTCAGCTTTGAAGTAAATGCAGATGTTTCATCTATGGAAACGGGTCAGCTCAGGCTTCAGCTGCTGGTAATAGCTTATAAGAAGTCTTCTAAGGAATCTTTGAAACTGGTTGGCAGCTGCTTGATGTTGATTGAGTTTTGCTTTTCATTCTGAAACCTGTGTGTGGACCGTGTGAACTGCAATGTCTGCTGCACATGAGCTATCAATCACAGTGCACACACAGCTTGGATTTTGGAAGGAGTACAGTCCTTATGCTCTAATTGCTTCTTCTGTGTTTTCGTAGTTGTGTCTGTCTGATCAGCTGTCTTTTCGGACTATCCTTTGTCTGTGAATGGTAAATAGGAAATCGAGATGTTTGTTGTCGTTCGGTTTGAACTTTGCAGGAAATCCTGTAGCATCTGAAGAGACTCATAGTACCGTGTTCGCAGACTCCAGTTAATAACCAAGTTATATCAGGAGCTGGTTTTGCAACTAAGCATTCAATGTACTTTGTTATTCACTCCCAGTTAATAACCAAGTTATATCAGGAGCTGTTATTGCAACTAAGCATTCAATGTAGTTTGTTATTTGCAGTGAATAGAAGATCAATCTTTGAAGATGCAATGGGCTTTGAACTTTCTGAGAGGATGAAGGTCAGCATTTAAGTTTATTCCTGACCCGCACAAGATTTTGGATCGCAATTTGATAAAATAGTTGGGAACAAACGAGCAGTTGTGATACGACTATTACACAGATTTATAGTGGATCGCACTAAGGCTTTGAAACAAATTAAAGAAGAGGGTTGTGGATCTAGATCATGGGTTTGTTGGCTGCTGGTGAGTATCTAATGTATGGGGATGCACGCGACAAAATGGAAAAGAAGCTGCAAGAGAAGGAGCTGATGTCTAATCCGGCCACACCTCATGGAACAACGCCTCCCAGAACACCTGGAGATCCATCTCCACCAATCTTCTCGCCTGGTATACTCACACCAGGTCAGTACTCACCACGCCCAGCTTCTCATACTCCTACCAGCACACGACCTCCTTCTAATCTTGCCTCGCCAACCATCCCGCGGTCGCCCAGATTTCGCTCTCCAAGGTTTCTGACACCACTGGGCACTCCTATGAGAAAGGTCTTCACTAGCATGAAGCAATATCTGGAAGACATTGGCCACATAACAAAGCTCAATCCTCACGATGCATGGCTTCCAGTAACGGAGTCGAGGAATGGCAATGCATTTTACTCGGCATTTCATAATCTGAATGCAGGCATTGGTTTCCAAGCTCTTCTGCTACCTGTTGCTTTCACCTTCCTTGGCTGGTGCGCCCTCTCTCTCTCTCTCTCTCTCTCTCTCTCTCACAGGTATTGCTGCTGTTACTTGATGAACGAGTGTAAAGCTTCTGGAATATGCATGACAGGTCTTGGGGGATTATCACTTTGCTCTTTGCATTCATCTGGCAACTATACACGCTATGGATTCTTATAAAGCTTCACGAGGCTGTTCCAGGCACGCGTTACAACAGATATGTCGAGCTAGCAAAGGCAGCTTTTGGTGGGTAATTGCTTGAATAACTTGTTAAAGTGCGTGCATAGTACTTGATGGAGCATTTTTGCTGTGCCTTAGGTGATTATGTATCTATATGTAGCTTTCAAGCATTTCTCCCTGATCATATTCTGCCACAGCCCGCAGCAGATCCGCAGAAATTCCCTATTTAGACATTTCGTATTTCAATGCATCATTAGGCATCTGATTAAAGATCACATAGCTTGCTCTCAACCATTCGCACATAACAAAGATTTTGACTGAAGCATATTAAGTAGACTAAATAGGACAATGTGGACCGATGGAATGTATCTTTTACTGAATGCAGGAGAAAGGTTAGGCCCAGGGCTGGTTATTTTTCCTGTTTTCAATCTTTCAGCAGGGACTGCATCAAGTCTCATCATCATAGGAGGAAGTACTCTGAAACTGTTTTATGAGGTAGTTTGCGGCCCTACTTGTCAAAACGGACCACTCACTGCGTTTGAGTGGTATCTGGTGTTTGCTGTTCTTTGTGCCATCGTTGCACAGCTACCCAATTTGAACTCCATTGCCTATGTTTCTCTTATTGGAGCGGTCATGGCAGTGGCCTACACCACAATGGTTTGGACTCTTTCTATTAGCAAAGCCAGGCCAGAAGGCATTTCATATGAGATTGTGAGACCTGAATCATCTACTGCAACAGCTTTTTCAGTTTTGAACGCTTTAGGGCTGATAGCCTTTGCCTTTAGAGGGCACAATCTTGTCCTTGAAATTCAGGTAATGTTGAAGCCATCATGCTGAATATCTCAAGCTATTTACTTGGCTGCATCACGTTCGATCATGCTCTGCTCTGATTTACTGATGATTATTCATATAAAGGCTTAATTAACTGCTTCAGCGTGGTCTTATTAGCTTTGTTGCTCAAGTATACATATTAATTGTCTGCAGGCTACTATGCCATCAACCTTAAAACACCCTTCCCATGTGCCTATGTGGAAAGGAGCAAAAGGGGCATACGCGGTTGTTGCTTTCTGTTATTTTCCAATGGCTATTGGGGGTTATTGGGCATATGGCAACAAGGTGAGCCACAGTGGTGGTCATTCCTGCAATTTCTCCAGAAAATGATTTCTCCCAGAAAATGTTTTGCTAGTCAGGTTAAATCTGGATCCAGTTAATTCTGAAGACTTTCGCTTACAATGCCATACAAAATATCAATGATGTGAGATTAGAGGTCTTTGCTTGTCAGCATGGTGTCAGGAGTTTGTCAGCCACAGAATGCATCATCAGTACCAACTAAAAGGGCAATGAACTCAGGATGCATCTCTTGTACCTTATCATGACTGGTCAAAAGATCCCGGGACCTTTAGTAACGATGCTTTTGTGGATCAACACGCGATCCATCTAGCTTAGTTGGCTTACACATATACAAGTACCATGCACTCTATCTGAATGATTTCTTCTTAGTACTAAACGAGATAAGATGATCTAACTCCCTTTTTACACCTGATGTTTGCAGATGCTTCCTTCAGGGATTTTATCATCTCTGTCAGTTTACCATCAAGACATCTCACCTGTTCTTTTGGGGCTGACATTTCTCTTTGTGGTACTCAGCTCTCTAAGCAGTTTTCAGATTTATTCCATATCAGTGTTTGATTCTTTCGAGCAAACGTACTCTGGAAAGACGAACAAGCCATGTCCGAAGCTGGTCAGGCTGGCCTTTCGCTTATTTTTTGTCTTCTTTAGCTACTTTATTGGAATAGCTCTTCCTTTTCTTGCAAGTCTTGGAGGATTATTTGGTGGGCTTACCAGCATTCCAGTTACTTTCATGTATCCATGCTTCATGTGGCTCTCCATTAAGAAGCCCAGCAAGTATAGCCTCAGCTGGTACTTAAATTGGACATTGGGCATTTTGGGAATTGTTTTCATGATTGCTATCAGCACAGGGGGAGTTTGGAGCGTAATTTATACTGGCCTCAAAGTCAGATTTTTCAAGCCATTGTAGACTAAGAAACTGTTTGACCGCCTGTTAACTGCCCCAAGTACGAAGATTTTAGCTTTTGATTGACGACAGTAATTTGTGCCATATTCGACAATAGGATTATCAAAAGAACTTGCCTGTCACTGCTGATAATTCTACCAATGTATATCCAAACAGTGATCTTCACATTTTACGGGGTTAATTTATGTGCTTAGCCAAACAGTAATGGTTCCCTTACTGTGTCATTTTTTATCATAGTTAAGACTTAGTAGAATCAGGAGACGCCACCGTATTGTAAATGCTAGAGATAGCTTATCTTTAGCAACATTCATATCAATGAAAACAATTACAAACAAACAAAGGATTTGTTTGCACCTACAAGTCAAATGCAAATGCGTTTCCTTCTATAGAGAATTTTTCCCAAGTCATCTTTGAATTCAAAAAATCCAGTGTGCTTGGCTAAATTGCCAAAATTATGGAAGTCTTTTTTTCATTTAAACTAGGATATGACCCAGTACCATAAAATTATCAACAAAATCATGAAATTATTTGAAAACCATGAAACATTACAAATGAAACGCAACATAACCAAATCATAACCATCATATAATGAGAACAAGGTTTACGGATGAGGCATAAATGTAAAAGAAACAATTATAAAATAAAATAGTTTTGCGTTTGTCGTACGTCTGATACATAAAGAAACAATGCATTTGTGATAAAATAGTAATGTGAAAACAAATTCTAGGGTGAGACATCATCTGAGGCTAAGATGGGACTCTCTCTAATGTCTGCCTTTACTTTTAGCTTTGGCAAAATGACTCTTGCCTTGGCTAGATTCGACACCTAGCCATCTAGGTTTGCCCCTATCCTTGCCCCTACACCTACGTACGGTGTGGCGATAGATGTACTAGGGGCACATGCTCCTGGCTCCTGATCTATTCGCACATACAAGTCAACTAGGTTGGGCCTACTGTTGGATAGCCCTTGCTTGTACATTGCGAGTGGACTTGCCATGAAAAACTCCCTTTGTGCTCAACATGGTCTCTAGCAAGTAGTCCAACGTCTTGTCATCTAGCTCTGCTTGGCTCTCTGCATTTGGATCGATGTTTGGGGCCCACGATGGGTAGGGAAAATGTGTGAAGTCAAAGCCCGTTGCTGCTGCCTCCGCCCATCATCTAATGGGCATGCATGCTGATCCTCCCACACATCAAGGACACAAGGTCAGTACATTCACAAAGCCAACACATTCAAAAATCCCATAAGCATCTCCCTTGTGCTGAATATCCTCGTAAATCTTTGCTTGATATCTTCTTCATGTACAACTAGCTCTGTCCCATCCTCATAAAACATCACACAAATATCTAGGTTCATCTCCAAGATGGAAAGAGAACTTCTCCTGACGCGGTGAAGTAAATTGCTGTTGGTATTGCAAAACACCAACCTCTCGCACTACTCCACTGATAGCTTGTTGTGCTTTTTCGTGTGAACAAGCGCCCACATGCTCCAATTTCTCTCGCATGTTGATATCAAGCAACAATATGCACAATATAATCAAGTTAAAGATTTTTTTGAAAACACTACCATAGACAAAAAAAGACCGATGAAAAAAGAGAGTGTATGGTAGATACTTGTGAGAGGACACGAAATGCAAGCCCCATCAAAATTGGTGTGAGGTCCTCAAAAATCACCCACATTATAACTGCCCAAACTTTGCTATCCCTCTCCTTCGCCAACTCCCTCAAGAATGCTCCCAATTGGCTATTGTACCTAGTGTACTGAATCCAATCAGTTGATAGCTCCTCGTCATGTAGTTGGATAGGTGACTTGCCATAGAAGTTGCAGTAGGTGAGCCACTGCGTGAATGGGCCGATGGAACTTATCCCACCGTCGTAACCATATAGCTCTCCATTCTACAAGCAAAAAACGTTTAAGCAATAAATCATAAGCGATCACCAACTACCATCAACACATACAATGAAATGAATATGCTTGAATATAATGTTGAATTGAATTGACATACAAAATTTGCCTTTGGAAAAAGTGGTCGTTGCAAAGCCTCATTGATAAAAATTCTAATAAAAATACCGCAAACCCTAAATTTGACCCTAGCAAAGACTGTGTTCGAAGAATAGATAATCAGACAAAGTAGTAAGAAAGTAAGACATGAAGACGAAGTAGCTTAAACATACAATTTTTACAAGAACTCTAAATGCAATAAAAAATAGTGATTGATTCAGATTAATGTATAGAAATCTAAGTCAAATTGATGCTATGAGCACAAGACAATAGTTGACGAAACCGCATGCTCAAGAAGCTAAATCCGCTATGTAAAAGCTAAGCTTATTATTGACAATCAGTCTGAAGGAAAAAATCGATGTATGAAAGCATCTATAGTGTTTGTCTCTCTGTAAATCACTATAATTGATCCACTTACTTAATTAGATTACAATGGTCATCTATATACAATTTACATTTGTGCAGATGAGTGTACAAAAAGACGATGTGGAGTCGTTGTGCCGTCTGGAGGAGGTCGTGGCTGTTGTTGTCATTGTCCAAGTCGTTGCACAGTACAAGAAGTGAGCATGAGAAGACTTTGACTATTTGGATTCGTGCGAGTTTCCGTTGTGGCTAGTTAAGTTGGAGTAGTCGATAAGTCGATATGTCGGACAAGTCAGGTTTCCTTGATATGTCAGTTGAGTCGACAAATCAGACTCCCCAATGAGTCGGCCTAGTCGGGCTTCCTCGGTAAGTCGAATACTCCGACAAGTCGGGTGCCATTCTCTTGCCTGTTCAGATTATATCTGATTGTTGAAAAGAGATGTATAAAATATAGGTCGAATAAGATTCGAATAAAAAGAATTCGAACGACAAGAAAGAAAACTTATCATGCGCAGTAGAATAATCTATCTTCCTCTTTCTCTATGCATGACTACGCCTATCGATTTCGAACAAAACACTAGTGATTGAAATCATGTTCGATCTTATAGTAACTAACTTTGAAATCATTAGTACTACAGTGACTAATAATCAGACAAATAATCAGTCGCAAAGAATTACGGAAATGCATACATTCTGAGACGAAGCTGAACGCAATAAAAAAATAGTATTGATTCAATATGAAAGCGAAACAGGTGTAAATGAGTACAACGAGTTGCGGATCGAAGCCGCGTACTCTAAGCTATCTCTAAGCGGCTAAAATATAAGTCTGAATTAAGCGCAACTACTGATAAGCAGTAAGCGCAATAACAATCTCTAAACAACTCTAAAGAACCGAGCTAGATTGCTCAAGAGTGTTCAAGCTCACAAACTTGTGAGAGAGCTAACTATTGAATACTTGATTTGAGAGTTAAGATGTTGAAATATGAACAACTATTTATACTAAGCAATTAGGTTGTCAAATGCGGCTGCCAGTTGGCTGGAGTCTGTTGGCATTCATCTAGTTCTTCTCAGAAGTTGTTTGTTGATAAGCAGTGACATTTGGCCATAAAAAATCTGTCTGCATAAATAAACGTGACTGTCACTCTACATAAATGAACGTAATTGTCATCAAGGAGAAAGCAAAAAAATGAGAGTTTTGTGAGAAATGCGACAGTGTCACAAAGTCTCATTTTCTGAATATTGGAGTAGCCCCACACTTTGCCAAAGTCATTTCCTTAACATTTGAGGCACTTTGAAAAAATGCGAAAAATGCAACACTGCATTTTTACTCGCAATTCTTGACATGCAAATTCTTGACAGGCAAAAAATGCGACATTGCATTTTTACTCGAAGTTTTTGACAGTGTCGCTTTAAGAAAAAATTGATTGTAGCAAAATGGCAATAGTGTCGGGTTTTGTAGTGAGAGAAAATTCCAGACACTGTTGTCAAGCTCCGTGTATTTCTGCAGACTGTGTAAAAACACTTGTAATTCTGTAGACTGTATAAAACACGGGAGAATCCGAAGAACTGGATAAACAGTTGGATGAAGATTAAAAACCGATTAATCGATTAATAAGAAGGAGAATAATCTAACACTCCCCCTTAATTTGAATCCATGAATGCCTTGACTTTTAAACTTCGTTCTGCACAGAACTTTCTGTGTGCATCAAAGCTTAATGCTTTAGTACAAATATTTGCTGTCATATCTTGCGTTCGACAGTATTGCAATCTGACCTCTTGTCGAGAACTTTACTTTTGACATAATGATACTTCAGTTCAATGTGCTTACTCCTAGAATGAAATCTAGAGTTGGCTGACAAGGCAATGACACTTTCATAAAATAATAATGTCGGAGCATGAAAAATCTCACGGTAATTCGTTATATGTTGAGTAGCTCCAGAATCTAGGAACCACGAATCATCCGAATTCGCGTATTTATCTTTGACCATAAAAGCGCCTTCATCCATTTCGACTTCAGGAGATGCTGTAACTGTATTTGCTTGTTGATCATGTTGCTTGGCTGCATTCTTCACTTTGAGAATTCGGCAATCCTGGATCTCATGGTTATTGCGTTTGCAATACCTACAAAACATATTCTTCTTCGACGAATTTGGATTCGATGATTGTTCTTGACTTTGAGTCTGTTTCCGATTCGATGTAGACTGCTTGGAGCTTTTCTGTTTTTGTCGTTTCGAGCATTTGTTGACATATAAAGCATGAGACGAAGAGGTAGACGAAGTGTCTTGACTCCTTCGATTATCTTCTTGCAACAACATAGTGATAACTCTGGTAAGAGTTAAATCTGAATGTGTCGTGATGATCATCACCCAGTTCTCATATGTAGAGGGTAGGCTTGAAAGCAATGTCATAATCGTGTCTTGATCGCCTATGACTGATCCGACAACGACCATCTATTGCAAGAGATTCTTAAACTGGTTAATATGATTTCAGTTGTTTGCTGATAAGCGGTGACATTTGGCCGTAAATAGTCTGTCTACATAAATGAATGTACTGTCACTCTATAGGAATGAACGTAACTGTCATCAGGGAGAAAGCAAAAAAATGAGAGTTTTGTGAGAAATGCGACAGTGACGCAAAATCTCATTTCCTGAATATTGGGGTAGCTCCACACTTCGCCAAAGTCATTTCCTTAACATTTGAGGCACTTTGAAAAAATGCGAAAAATGCGACATTGCATTTTGACTCGCAATTCTTGACAAGTGAAAAATGCGAAAAACGCGACACTGCATTTTTACTCGAAATTCCTGACAAGCAGAAAATGCGAAAAACGTGACATTGCATTTTTACTCAAATTTTTTGACAATGTCGCTTTTAGATTTAATGAGTGTAGCAAAAAGATAATAGTGTTGGGTTTTGTAGTGAGAGAAAATTTCCAACACTATTGTCAAACTCTGTGTATTTCTGCAGACTGTGTAAAAACACTTGTAATTCTGCAGATTGTGTAAAACACAAAAGAATCCACAGAACTGGATAAACAGTTGGATGAAGATTAAAAACCGATTAGTCGATTAGTAGGAAGGAGACTAATCCAACACTGATAAGAGTATTGTGGAGATATCTTTGTTGAGTGATATAAATCAGCCACCTCGCTCTGTCTTTGTGGATTTGAATACCGATATACTAGTGAGCTTCGTCCAGATCGATCATGTCGAATTTGGAAGATAGCATCTGTTTAGCATCCTTCACACACTGTATTGTCAAGATACAAGGTGATGATAATTGAAAAATACTGCACTGACTTGAAGTAAACACTAGAATCGATAGTGCTTGATTGAAAACCGTGTTGGATGAGGAATGTGTTGATCCTCTGAACCAAACTCTTGTTGATTGTTTCAAGTCATAAAGTACTTTATGGAGTCTACAGACATGATACTTCATACCTTCGAGAACGTATCTTCAGGCTATAGCATGTAGATGTCTTCTTCGATGACTTTGTTGAGATAAGTTGTTTGTACATTGAGTTGATGTACTTCGAGGTTGGTTGCAGCAACATACGATAGGAGAGCTCAAATTGATGAATGCTTGGTCAATATCTCCATTGGCATTGTACTTGATCTTAAAGACCCATTTGCAATCGATAAGATTGCTACCAATAGTGGTTTGTGACTAATGACCATGTCTATTTTTTGGTCAGAGAGGAATACTCTCTCTGTCCATCGCTTCTCTCCAGAGATTGGAGTCTGGTTGGCTAAGTGCCTCTTTGACAGTAGTCGGTTTTGCATTAAAAGAAAAGCAGACTCAGAAATATACCTCGTGGATTGTGTGCGCACTCGATTAAATCTTCTTAAAATTGTGAAAACTTAGTATGCCCTATAGGAGCACCCACACAGTACCAAACTCACAAATTTATTGAACTCTCAAGATATGTACACCTTATAGATTGCACATACAAAGTGTTCCACTTGTGTACTTTTCACACGTGTGAGGACTTCTCAAACAATGTAAATGACCTCCTAAGATGTGTGTGATTGCACATAGATCAATCTATATTGAGATATAAGCATACTAGCTCAAAAATCTAAGGCAAGCATCTGACATCAACCATCCATCACACATAATGAAAGGACTCTTTCCATGAAAATAAACTAAGTATAGATTTGTCTTGCTCTCCGGTAGAGAGAAAATACAACATGAAGCTCTCGAGTAGAGAGAGAATGTAAAAACAATCTACGTGTTGGAGCTTCTTATCTCTCAATCTTGCTACAAAAATTAAGTATGAACTCATCCTCACTCCCACTCATAATAGCTTGAGATCCAAGAGTGTGGAAATGAAGCAAATCTAAGATCACCACCTCTTACAATGATTGGACCTCCTACATTACACCTCTTACAATGATTGGAACATTTTGGTGCACCTCTCAATATGATTGGCCCAAATTGACAAATGAGATCAAGAGGTGCTATGTTACTCATTCTCTAGCATCAAGCCAAGTGTCACTAGCCCTACTCTACCACGAGCTAATCCACTTTCAAAATTGGCCTAACCACTTATTTACAAGTGTACAATGATTTTGAAAGGGGACCCCCAAACCTCAAGATAGATGGCTTTTACAATTTCACACTGTTGTCTTTTAGGATTCCTTCCTACTCTGGCTTCCCAACTAGTAGGGTTAGGGTTCCTCTTCCACTATGTCTACCCAACTAGAGGAGAGAGAGTTCCTAAAAGACATTGAAGTATAGTGGTGGAGGAGTTTGATCCACTCCATTCTTATGTTCTCTTGCATAACAAAATCTCTAAGACTCACCCTTCTAGAGAGAGAAGATGACCTAAACTAGTTCCTTAAGGCAGTCCCCCAACTAAGGAATGTCCTAGGTTAGCTCTCTAAGGCTTCCCCCAACTAGAGAGTATCTTAAAATAACCTAACCCTAATGACCACTATGGCTGCTCCCCAACTAGTGATTTCCTAATGTATCCCTAAGTAATGCTAACTAACTCCCACAAGGGAATTGAAAGATGAGTGCATAAGAGAAATAATCCCACAATAACAAGCACAATAACATAAAACCAAGTGAGGAGCTTAGTGGGGCTCGAGCCCCTACTATCAAGTATTCTATCCGCAAGTGGGAACACAAGTTAAGCAAGAATAGATTAGTTTTATTAAAGCTTGGGCTTATACAAGTGTTACTTAAGGCTCCCAAATCCACTTCTATATATACAATGAGTGGTAGGCCCATATGCTAAGATGCTTATGGGATACTCCCAAAGCTTATTGCTAAGCTATTCTAAGAATTGACTTCTTGTATGAAGTTCACTTAACAAAATAAACTTAGAACTTCTAAACTTAAATTTTTGAGTTTAAAGTATTACAAATATTTTTTGGTAATACTTAAACTCAAATGGAAAAGGGTCTAAGTCTAAGGTTCCTAAGCATTATTGCTTACAAAATTGAGACTACTTGTGGACTTACAAAACACATGCCACAATAACTCTTCTTATGCCGCCACTAAATACAAGGGATTCCTTGGGACTACCATTATCCCCCTCGTTTATAGCATTGGCGGTCCCATGCCAATGAGGGCGCAATAAGGTGTGGCAAGCTTTTTAGGTAGTTGCACGCTTTGCTAGATGTTGTCGCGTATAATGCCCTGAGGGTAAGCTTCCAAAAGTGTTGAATAGCTCGGTGAAACTGGCAAAATCTTGGAGCTGGTTTGTCGAGATCGTTTTCATTTGCTTGCTTGGATTATCCATTAGATAGTTTGCACGAGCTAAATTATCTTAGGCAATAACAAGGGTGCCAATATTGACATTGGGAGATGAATGGCAGGGAAGTGAAAGGATTATGATTGGGAAATGAAATGGTAGAGAAGTGAAAGAATTATGATTGGGAAATGAAATGGTAGAGAAGGGAAAGGACTGGGTTGAAGTGCTGCAAGTGTTTTACTGTGATTCTTGGGAATACATAGTTGGCAGGGGTCTTTTAAGATCACCTATTGCACCATCCTTTTTGCTGTACCATCACTTTGAGAGTTGGTTGCCTTGAAAATTTTGTTTTCTTGTTGGAGTGTGGCTTCTGAATTATGTTGTGGATGCATTTACAGGATCGATGAAGATTTTATTGTAGAACCAACTACTTCCCTTTGCAATCCACATGATCAAATCAAAGCACATTTAGCACTTCCATTGGTGATGCCGAACACTTGAAGCATGGGTGTGAGAATGGAAGAAGGTAAGGCTTCAAGCTTATTTATGTACGAGAAGGTGGAGGAGGTGAAACGTGGTAGGGATAGTGAGGTGTATTGTATTGCTTCTGAATTTTGTCATAGGATAATCATTGCTCATAGTGCATGTCTCTAATGAAATAACCTTTGTTTGCATTTGAAATATCGCCTCACAATTGACAATTGTTTGGCCCTTGATTGCCTGATGTGGATATTCCTCTGCATATTGTTGGCACGGATTCCAATATTTTATTTGCTTCAGTGGTGGTTGTACAATTGAAAAAGCATGGATTTTGTATCGCTTACATAAAACCAATTGCTTATTATGGTGATATGGGTGGGATGAGATCCTTTCCATCTTGTTGGGAAGATGGATCTTAGTTTTGTGACCTTCCAATGTCTAGTAAAATATTTGCAATAAAGTCCTTGACCATTTCAGATCCAGGTTGAATGTTGAAGTCATTTGCGTGAGCTAGAGAAATGTGTACAAATGACAACGTTGTGAACATCATTTCCATTTGAATTTCAATCTTCTGGGGAGTTCTTCTTACAATTTACCTCTGAGAAGGAACTCGTTCACCCTCCTATCTAATGAATATACTTGTAGAACTTGAAGATAGATAGGGCAAGTTTTGTTGATCAGTGGATTGTGATATCTTTTGTAGTCCAATAGAGAATCCGTTGTGGAGGAAAATCATAGACTACTTCTGATCTTGGTTGACTGTGTTGCATTTATGTGCATGAGCTTAGTAAGGAGGAAGCACATAATTTCTGACTGGCATTGAGAATGCCTCCAAACTGATGTGACCCATGCTTATTGTTGGGTGGTGGAGTGGTGATTGTTCAGCTGGAAAAGCGTTGATCTAAAATTGCTTTTGTAAGCACAATTGCTACCCACTACTTCCATTTTAATGGACCCGCCATCTTCAAGGTCTCTTAATGCTCCTTTTCTTTCTAATCCTTGAGATCCATCCTTTTTCTCTCTAGTTGGCTCCCAATTGATTTGACTGCTAGCCATCTTATTTTACAGTCATAAGGCATGGGTCCAAGTGCTTTGTCATGTTTTGAATGAGTCTGTTCTGTTCCCAAGACTCAATCAACAAGGCATATTTTGTCGATCTGATTGTCCCTCTATAGTATAGCCTTGCCATTGGTAGGTGATCTTCTTCCGTTTGCAATGGCTGGTTCACATTCAGCTCCAATGAGGGCATCACTTTATTCAGCTCCAATAGATAAGTTGTGTGCACAAGTTCTGACTGTTGGATTGGCTGATTCCTATGAGTGTACCCGCATATTTTTTGCTTTTTTGGCCATTAAACATAATTAAGCATAGCTCTCTCCATGTTGGTTGTGGCCTTAGCGCTTGGACAAGTTGCTTTCTCTTTCTATATTGTGATGGGTCTATCTCTTCCAGCCGTCCTCTCTCCAAGGCTCTATACTTATTTGAAACTTTGCTGATTGCTCCTTACGAGAGGGGTCTTCCACTGTTATTTGACTTTTGGGCAACCAATATGGATTCTTAATGTATGCTTCGAAGCTTTTGTCCTCCTTGCCCTAGTCTCCTTTTCTTGGCTTGTCCTTTAGCTCAAAGTCGGATAACAATCTTTCTACTCCCTGTACACCTTGTGGCTTCACTTCTTGTCATCTTCAAGAGTTGACGTCTTCCCTTGAGGCTTTGGAGTTGTTGCATTTTCATCTTTTGGCATTGTGGTAGCTTTTGGTGATGTAGTGGCAAGATCTTCTGTAAAGGGCTTGGGCTTGAATATAGTGGGCCCAACCCCTTCTTCCCTTTCCCTGGCATTGTGCCTGTCGATGGTGTGGAGAGATCCTTCTTTGTTGGGAAGTTAGATTTCCCCTCTAGGGGATGGTTGTAGTCTGTTTGTCAGCTTCACTGGTGGAAGGATTTGTTGATGTTGACGTCTTGAGATTGCTTTTGGCCCAATGAAATTGATGGTGAAGTCGTCTGCTTAAGAAGTAACATTGGCGGCAAACAACTTTTGCTAGTTCTTCAATGTAAAGATTTGAGCAGAAACATTAAGTGATCCTACCCATAATAATGCTATATAAAGAAACACACTAAAATCAAACGACATTGCACAAACAAATAGGCAAACAACAAACAACATAGTGGATGGTACGAGAAGGAAAAAAGGTGTAGCCATACAAAGAGAGGATTTATAATATTTCTACGCATTTTCCCTACAAAAGTAGTGTGAAATGGCTCCAGGCCATGGAAACATGAATGCAAGGTCATAAAACAAGACAAGTGTCATTCATATAGCATGCGAGAAACAACAACATCAATCTCAAGCCACGACAATAGGATAGTTTGTCATCTAGATTCAAAACTACTAGCTCATGACATCAGAGAATATGTACCTAGAGACACTATGAAGGGCAAAATTTTGAGAGGTTGGGATTCTAGAAGTATCGGAGGATATGCCTAACAATGTTGCTACAGAGAAAAGACTTGATTAGAGCTCAACAACAATGCGGTTGGATCCCTAGGTCAAATAGTCCTTGGTGATGCTATACTGCCATGTCCAGTGGTAGAGATCATTTAAGTTATTATGATGTGTCAAAAGATAAGCTTCAAGAGCAACACATATTATTCTTCATGGTAAATAGGTCAGAGTCATCTACGCATTTTGACAGATAGTAATATGGTGACTCTCTACAACTCTATGAGAATGCGAGTGGCCTGGGCTAGAATCTCTGGCTGAGGATGAGAATATGTCATAGGATAATTTCCAAACCATGAGGTCACAATATTATCGCTCATTTTTATTGGATTGGCGGTCCCATGCCAATGACTGCTACGCATTGTCGGGATTTGTCGTCGTCGGTGTCCTTGTGGAGTATGGACATGGCCTGGAATAATGGAGCATGTTTTTAGAAATAATGTCTACTAAAGAGCCATGTCTACATGAGGATGGAAAATAAACATGAATGAAACACTCATATAGCGCATCAATAGGGTATGAATCTTCCTTTATGAACAATCAGACCATGAACATATACTACCAGCTACATACAAGCTTATTGATTCATTTGTCGGTAGCGCAAGATTGGCTCCAAGTATGATATCACTAGCTTGGAAATAGGGTCATATTGAAGGTACAGATCTGAGATGGACCTTACATGGTCACTAAATAAGATGTGACTCTATTCTGATCAAAAGCGACTATGTACCGGGAGGTCACGAGGTTATTAGTAATACTAGAGAAGCCGAGGCAGTTCTAATAATACCAATATCGATGACATTCGAATGACCACTTTGACAAGCAGACTTTGTTGGTTTCTTAAGCCTCACTCATCCCCATGCATTTTAAAATGTGTGAGCTGGATGAAGAGATTACGAGTTAGCTTGGTTGATTTGAACCGTTTGTTGAAGAGGGTACCCTTCAACACCTGCCAAGAATTACATTGATTAGGTTCAAGGTTTAGATATCACTCGTTGGCAGTGCCCTTCAGCACCACTAAAATAAGGTAAGAACTCATAGTAGGTCCCATCTAGCTTATGGTCTCATATGGTCTCAATTTTTTTTATTTTTTTACTTTTTTATTTTTACAAGATTGGACCTAGGATAGTTTAGAGCTTGGCGAGTCTAATGGACCCTGTCCCATACAACAGAATTTTGTTTTCTGGGCAAAAACATGAGATGAGTTCAAATTAGGCATGTGCGAGTTTGTTTGAGCCCTTCTGGGTTTCAGTGTTCGGTAAAAGCGCCAGTTGTAAGCCCGCTTCAAAATTTTTAAGTTGGCACATAGCTGAGGGTCGTATCCCGGGACGCCAGCGGTATGCCGTCGGGACCATTCGGTCCGTGGCGCCAGCGGTATGCTGTCGGGACCATTTGGTCCAGGAACTGGTTGTCTCCATATCTCTCGTGACTTGTGGTTTTGAGTGTTCCTTGCATGAATGTGAATGGGTTAAGCTCTTGGGGAACGGGCTCTAACTTGTCGGTTGAGTTGGATGGCTTGCTTGGGTGGAAGTTACCTGTTTATGGCTGTCTAGTTTGGCGTGGCGCCAAGTTGGCTTCCAGCGCTCGTGACGAAGCTTTCAGTTGGTTAAGTTTGATGTAAGTCAGACCGCTTGCTTGGAATGAATGTTACTCATTTGTAACAAAGCTTCGAGTTGGTTAAGTTTGATGTATGTCGGGCGGCTTGCTTGGAGGGAAGTCACTCACATCGGGACCCCGGATCTGGCATGGCACCAGGTTGGATCTCAATGTTGGTTTTCGGAACTTCAAGTTGGTTAAGTTTGATCGTTGTTGGCGAGTTGGCTACTTGTATGCCAAGTGGGTTTGGATGGCAAGAGTTGAAGGCTGGGAAACTAAGTCATGGGAACCGGCTCCCTTTGGGATGCCTGCGCTACATGTGGTATCAGAGCCGACTGGCCGGTCAGCTATGCGGATCTCACGGAAATGGCCACTGTTTGGGGTTCATCAAGACAACTGTTGTGCAAGGTGTTGCCCACAGTGTAAGCATGGGTGCGTCCACCGTCGGGGTGGTCGGCAGAACGGGGGACTTGATGAGTGAAGGTGCTGCCCTTGAGGTGTAAGCACGGTCAGTTCTCGCGGTTCGGGCCTGGCGCTGTCTGCACGTAGGACAGATGAGGTAGTGTGCTGCCATTAGGTTGGTGTAAGCATGGTCTGTGCCTTGTGGGGTGCGGGGTGACATATTCGAACTGTACGGGTTAACCATTGATACAGAGATGCTACTCGAATTCGGGTGTAAAGCACATGTGGTTAGCTTCCGGTGCGGGATAGCTGCTGATCGTTTAGCTATAAGGGCTATCGACCAAAAAGTGGTGGGGCGTGACTGAGGCAATGTGCTGCTTAATGGTGAAAGCACGGATAGTTGGAGGGGTGTACCATGTGGGCTGATTCTGTGATCGATTTGTATGGGCGCGGCCAACCAAAGGTCCGTTGGCAGGACCATCTCAAAGGGGGACCTTGTCTTTGTTACTTGTTAGTAAACCTGTCTGAGTGTCTTACTTGTATGTATTCATGGTGAGTCTTAGTACTCGTGCTTTGCCTGGTTTGCATGATTGCTTGTAATAGAAGGAACTGATGGCTCGAGAAGGAACCTTTCTTTTGAAGGCTGATACCATCAAACAAAGAGGACTACAGAATCTGTGGGGCGGATTTGCAGTTCAAGTACTCGCACGTGAACGACAACGAAACGACTCAATGTTTGCAAAGGATGGATGGCTAGCCTGTTTCTTGGGTTAGTTTCATTTGCGACAACGCCCACCAAGATGCAAGCAGGAAGTCAAAAGTTGGACAGGGCAATTTCAGGGGAGATCTTCTTTGGAGCAGTTGGTCTTCATTTTGGGGCGGCCACCTTCGGAACTGAAACTCACTGAACATGGGTGATATCCAGTATCAGTTGGGTTTTTCCTCAAAGGGGAAAGACTAGGATCCTCTTCAGAAATTGGCAACAAGTTGGATCGAGCCATAATCCTAGCAGATGGGAAGCAAAGTGTTGGAAAGGCTTTTTGTCCAAAGAACTCTACTCTAAGTCCGATCAACTGATTTTATAAGTGGAGGGAAACTATCACACACACCTCTCTCTTGGGGCAAATTTTGAATGAAAGTTGATCAAAACGAGGGCAAATTCAAGGTGACCTAGCCATACTCACATGAGGAGACTGGCGAACTTTGGACCTAATAAGTTGACAAGTTTTTGTTGTGGAAAGGAAAGCTTGTTATAGGCTTTCTCTGGACCAGCAATGATGAGGAAACATATGAGTACGCTGGCTTGTGTTACGTGTAAGGCAACTGATCAATGAAGGAACTGTGAAAGTTGAGTCTTGCATCAGAGACTTGGTATTTCGAATGGACACTAAGGGACAGTTCATGTTGAGATCGGACTAGTGCAAACTCTGGGTGCATGTGTCTGATTCAAAGAGAGCTACTTGAAGCCAAGCTCGATGTACACTTCTTGTTTTGACTGTGAGGCAACTGGCAAGTGATGGAATTGTGAAAGTCAAGTTTTGTGCGACGGACATGGTGCTTCAAACAAACGCTAAGAGATAGTTCATATGCGGATCAAATTGGTGCGACCCTTTGGCTTTTCACGAGGTCAATGGTTACATTTGGGTTGATTCAAAGAGCTACTTCAAGCTAAGTGAGAGGTGCATTGCGGAGTACTCAATCTTTGCCTACCTTAAAGAGCCAAGATGGAAAAGTATCAAGATCAAGTCGGGACAAGGAGAGAAATCAAGGTGCAGAAGCAACAAGGCACGGAGTGGACCATAAAGTGGGCAATCAAACGATAAATCCTTTGGCTCAGGGAGCCTTGATACCTGTGTGGAACTGATCAAATCTGGAGCTCACGGAGCTCAACACAAAGTGCATCAAGGACAAATCAAGAGCTCAAAGGAGTTCCAAAGTCGAAAGTCAGAAGCGACAAGGGCAAATATTTCAAAGAAAGGCCTTTGTCACTAGTTAATAAGGTTCTTGGGTTTTACGAAAGCGATATCAAATCTACGCTTTTCCCAGACAAAGAGATATTTTCAAAGTTATGTAAGAGCTGAGCCTCCGACTTGTGGTGTGCCAGCTTCAATGTTAATAAAAAGTGGCTAGTAAATTGAGTACTGTGCCAAGTAGTTTAAATGTATAGTTATTTTAATTGGGAGACACCTTTACTTTACTCTGACATCTGATGAGGACATCAGATTTTATAAAGGTGGGGTGGATGTTGTAAAGCTATCTTTATAAGCTTTACTTCCGGTGCCACTGGCGCCAGCATTGTCCCCGGCGCCAGCAGCGCCCCTGCTGCTCCCGACGCCAACGACGCCGGCGCCACTATGACTTGAATCCAGCTGGCGCCAAATTCCTATGGCTGAAAATCTTTGATCAGTTCTAGCGAAGTCCAGAGAGCTCAGCTCGATGTGCAATCACCTCACACGATCTAGGCATGATTAAAGGAAGCCTGGGGATCAATAAAATCTAGAGAGAGAAAATGACTTTCTAGAAAGAGAAAATCCTAGAAAATGCTTTACCAGCTTGGGTAGAGTGCTTGGTATGAGGGGGGGTGCCGCATCCCACCAATACTATAGGGGAGTGCGGGTTGCGACTCAGGGTGAGCTCCAACCAAGTCTCAGCCTCCCTTGTTGGAATGTTGTCATGGCTCTCGCCTTGGCATGCTAGCGCCCCGGAGACTTGCATGTGTTAGCTGATGCCATGCCCCTGAGGTATTGATGCAGTGTCTCATCACCCAAAAAGGATTTCCAGCAAAGATGAAGTTGAGAGCCGAGTCTGAGAGCACGAGAATCATTAGTGCTAGGCTAAATAAATATTTTGTGAGCCCCATGGTATTCCCTGAAAGATGGATAGCAATGTGGGAGCTAGTAATTTAGACTCTCTCAACTTGAGTTATCTTTTTAATAAAGAGCCCTCCTATTATCAAGTAAGAGGTGGAACTCAAATCATTATAGATTGGGATTCACTTAGTTGCAAGAGGTAAACTCCAAAATAAGAGACAATTTGATTTTACAGCTCATGGGTATAGATAGAGGCCTCCACCACGAGTTTCATAGATGTATTATGTACTGAAATGTTGTTGCTCCTTGAATTGAAGATTCTACTACTTGCATTTCTTTCCATGCTCCATCTTCATGCATATAGTTTGGGTACTGATGTATGAATGTGTTTGTTGTTGTTCATTTCTCTTTTAAAGATTGGTTTGGGATTAGTATCAGGTAGATGTCAGGGCTTGGAAGCTGATCCATCATTCTACTCAATTCAGATGCTTCTTAGTTGTTGGCTCCCTGAGGAGTTCTTCTTACAATTGTTGAGTGACAGTTGTAAGAAGCACTTTGTAGGATTCCCATTTGTGTTAGCATCAGGTAGATGTGTAGGACTTGGAGATTGATCCAACATTCCATTGAGTTCTAATGTCTCCCGGTTTCTGGCTCCCTGAGGAGTTCTCCTTACAACTGTTGAGTGAAAACTGTAGGAAGCACTTTGTAGATTCTGTGATTTTAGTTTAGAGGATGTTATGTTGATTCTGTGATCCCAGTAGGAGTAGTTTTAGCTTAGTTCCCTGATGTTTCTATAGATTAGAATAATAATAGTCTGCAGTCTATAACAATAAAGCAAGAATTAAAACAAAATTTTAGAAGTAGGAAATTGAGTCCTGTTAGATCACTATCCAAGATGAGCTACCATTGCCAATCAAGGATTGAATCAGGTCGTAGGTGTGTCTTTGAAAGGCGGGTACAACACCATTATACTCCAAAAATAGAGTCCGTGACTAAACCTATTGCCAAACAGATTTGTAGTCACGTTGAACAATGAAGAAGCACTGACAGTGAAGGAAAGAAGAAGTGCTAACGTTGTTGAGAAGTGAATTCTGTGTGAAACAGAACCCGCGCTAACATTGGCACCAGTTGCCATTGTCAATCTTCTTGGTTTTTTATTTATAGAACTCGTTTTTACAAGCCCATTTTTCAGTTTTTGCTTGCTAATGATTGTTTGCTTCCTATCTTGCATTCCTCATTTTTCTAAGCACGCATTTTAGACTCTTGTTTGTCATATCGTAATGGCTTCAAAACGTCCCTGTTGATCCTTCAGATCTGTGCGAACTGTCTCCAAACTTTTTGGAAATCCACCGCCACACCGCTATCTTGTGTTTTTGGGCACCGCCAATCAAAATTCGAGTTTATCGATTTGTGCATCCGCCGCTTTTTTCAAGTTTTCAATTTCATCGAGTTTTTATTGATTTTTTGATTTTCAAATTTTTTCGATTTTTACCAGTTTTTCGTCCACCATACATCCGCCAACTGTCAAAAGTCACAAATTTTTTTTTGGCAACTACACTCGACAAGATTTCTGGTTTTTTGTATTTTTTTGAGTCTCTCATAAATTTTCTGAGTATCTCAGAGCTTTTTCGAGTTTATCGTAATTTTTTAATTTTTTCAGCATCTTTTCAATTTTTTTTCAGAAAAATTGTGTCTGATTATTGCATCTAATGAACTGCAACAAGACTCTCTCTGACGATTGCATCCGACGACCAACAAAAAAATCAAAAATACAAAAAAAGAAACAAACTCTTTCTAAAGATTGCATCCGACGACTTTGCATCTAATGATCCCATCTGACGGTTTTTTGGAATTTCTGACATAATCAATATAGAATACCATATTGCTAATCTGATTCTAGTATGCGATTCAGTCAATGACAAAACAGTTTAAGACATGTCCATTCATGACCAAGTACATCCGAGGCTGCAATTAATAGAAGATCCGACAAGCCTCTAAATTGTTACTAAAGTTACATCCAGACAAACACATCTGAGAGTCACCGCATTTTATATCCTACTCCTCAATCCTTTGTCACATCCGATTTTATGTCTGATGTTTGACTATTTCATATTGTTTGCAAAACATCCGATGATCATTTTTCTATCTTACATCTGATGCTAAATCTGATGGTTCGTATACTACAAAAACACCATGAATGTCACAATCGAGGCTCTTTAGCCGAGGCTTCTATCCGAATGTTTTGAACTGACTCTCTTCCACCAAATTTTTCCACCAAATCTTCACTAAGGAATTCAAATCGAGTTTTCTCGACTGAGAGGTTCAACCGAAGTTTCCTACCATAGGCACTATCTGGCATCCACTCTCTGATGAATGAAATTTTTGTTTGACAAGCACTCTGCATTTATCGACTCTCTATATATGTCAAGTCATACTTGTAGAATAGCTCACGCATGAATTTTTTTATCTATCCATCTCCAGATCACATTGTAAAGAGTTTAGGATATTTGTGCATATCCAAATTTCTGAGAGAACCATGTCACTTCACAATTGATTCCTGCATATACTTGAGATATTGGTTTTGGAGTCAACTACAAAACAATTGTGAAAAATATGGTCCAACGTTCTTTGACCAAATGTTCTACCTGAGTCCACAACCAAGTGCTCAAATACAGTGCTACAATCAAATCGACTTCTGCTGAATCTCTTGATCAGGCTAATTTTGATTGGATCTTTATATAGTGAGGTCGCTGGACTTCATTTGAGTGTGTTTCAATCTTAGGAAGTGGAGAAAGTCATTAGATTGAGGATAGATCATAGTTTGATCAAGATTTCATGATTCTATTTGTTGATTTGCTTGGTATAAGTGCTAGAAGAGAATTTTTGAGATAGTTTCAAATCTTTGTGATTTCTTTTGAAAGCATTTGTATGGTTGTTCAAAGGAGTGCTTTGTGCATTGGAACAAGTTGAAAAAGAAGATCAGGTCATTGCTACATGGCAACCTCAATTGGAGTCATGTTGGAAGACAATGATAGGCTTACCTCAAGTAGCTATTCATTGTGGAAAGTGAGGATGGAATCACTTCTTGAGATGAATGATGTTCTGGATATTGTGGTAGGTTTAGAGGAGAGACCAACAACACAACAAGATCAAGTGAGTTATGACAAGAGGGCCAAGAAGGCTCTACACATGATAAAGACGAATGTTACCAATGAGCTTCTCAAGGAAGTTGGTAAGTGCACATTGTCTTTGGAAGCTTGGGATTCATTGAAGAAGCTTTATGAATCCAAGTCTACTTCTAGAGTGTTGACTCTAAGAAGGAAAATATTTTCTTGTTTGCAAAAGAATGAAGAAAGTCCAAGTACTTTTGTTTTGAAGATGAAAGCATTGAAGGATGTGTTGGCTTGCATTGATGAAAGCATTAAGGAAGAAGAGCTTATTCAAGTAATTCTTAATGGCTTGTTGGATGCTCATGCTAACATTGTTCAAAATATTTCTATTCAAAAGACTTTGCAAGTTTGATGGATCTTCAAGAGATCTTAATCAATGAAGAATATAGGTTTCAAGCAAGAGGTGGATCTACGTCGACACTTCAAGAGGATGCTATGTTCACAAAGGGCAAATTCAAGGGCAAAACCAAAAGTAAGTGGTCTAAAGGGCAAGATCAAGTGGATTCTTCTTCAAGTGGCAAAAAGAAGGATAGATCAAAGCTCAAGTGCTTCTATTGTGGCATCAAAGGACACTTTGCAAGTGAGTGCTACAAGAAGAAGAGAGATCAAGGAGACAAGCAAGGTAATCTTACTCTTGATGAGGATGGTTTGAATGTTCAAGATACACATGATGATGCTTTTGTGATGTCTTCATGTATGCTTGCTAATGATGGAGATCTATATCCTTGGTGGATTGATAGTGGAGCAAGTTCACACATGACCTTTCACAAAGAGTACTTCACATCTTTGTTGGCATATGGAGATGAAAAGAGGGTTACGAGTCTACACAAAAAATGATGCTGAGTGTGCAATCAAAGGGATTGGCACAATTCCTATTTCTCTCTCTACAAATAGGAAAGTTCATTTGGAGGATGTCTTGTATATTCCCTCTATTACCAAGAATTTTCTTAGTATGAGTCAAATGCTAAGTAAAGGCCTCAAGGTGGAGTTTGATGGAGACACTTGTATGATCAAAAGGAAGGATGTCTTGATTGGAAAACGTAAAAGACAAGGGAAGTTGTTCAAACTAGATGCTTGTGTTATTGCTAACCAAGTTGGATGTGTTGCAAGTGAACAAATACCTATTCAAGAGGTTTGGCATAAAAGGATGGGACTCCTCAACTTCAAGTCATTGGAGGTAATGGCTCGAAAGAAGGTTATGATAGGTCTTCCAAGTTCCTTAAGTGGCATCAAACATGCTTGTGAGTTTTGTGCTTTGTCTAAGTCACATAGACTACCTTATACTAGATCTATATCTAGATCTACAAATCCTTTTCAACTTGTACATTCGGATAGTCATGGATTTACTACAACTAGCAATAGTGGAGCTAAGATGTATGTAACATTCATTGATGATTTTAATGGATTTTGCTGAATCTATCTACTAAAGAGCAAGGATGAAGTGTATGATATCTTTATCAAGTTCAAGAATGCAAGAGAGAACCAATTTTCCACAAGGATCAAGTGCTTAAGGAGTGACAATGGTGGTGAGTACATATCTACCAAGTTCAAGGCCTTTTGTGATGAGCATGGGATCAAGAGAGAGTATTTAACATCAAGGACCCTACAACAAAATGGAGTGGCTAAAAGGAAGAATAGGACTTTATGTGAAAGTGATAAAGCTATGAGGTTAAGTGCTAATCTTGGCAAACCATTTTGGGATCAAGCTTTGTTGCGTGCCAATTTCTTGTGCAATAGGTGGCAGAGTGCTATTTTGGATGGAAGGACACCTTTTGAGATGCTATTCAAGAGGAGGCCGAGTGTCAACTTTCTAAGAATCTTGTATGCACATGCTATGTCAACATTACTCTTGATGATAGGACCAAGGAGGATCCATATTCAAGAAGAGGTATTCTTGTTGGATATAGTGAGGTGAGTAAAGCCTACAAGGTTTACATTCCTTCTACTAACAAAGTGATTGTTGGTAGAGATGTCATCTTTGATGAGGGGAACATTTCAAAAGTGTCTTCAAGCATGATCTATGGTGGTGTGGATGGATCTAACATTCTTAATGTTGATGTAAAGGATCCTACTTTGGATGGTGTGATGGACCTTTATTAAGTCAAAAGCCAAGGAGAACATCACATTAGAGGAGTTCTCAATATCAAAAATGTCGTGGAAGCGCGTGCGTGGGACTGATTCGTGCTCGTCCTCACCTCGTCTTCTTTATCGTGAACAATTTTCTGTCTATTAATTTTCTTTTGTGCAGAAGCCCTTACAGGATCCCAGACACTCGACTACGCATCACAAAACATATTCTATCCTACAATCATGACACACAGCTCAAGACGAGATGCACAAAAATAGAGTGACTGAATTATCAGTTTTAGTTTAGAGTGAATTGGTCAGTGTCTCGCTCGTTGGCGGAATGACATTCTACTCTTTCGCTGTGTTCTGCTCGTTGGCAGACTTTCATGCACAACTCTAGTGTCTTTTCTTTCTTACTCTATTCGCTATGTCTCTCTCTGTCTCTTACAGATCTCTGTATTCACATATTCTATTGTGATCCAAAGAGGATCGTTTGTACCTCCACTATGTGGAGTTTACAAGATAGCTAAACATCGAATCACATGATTAGTTAATGCAAATCAACTAGTTAGTTAGTCTCCATCGTTGCTACTCGTTTCAGCTGGGCGTGAAGCCCGTTGAGCCACCAGCTGGTAGCGCGAAAGATTTTTCTTCGTCTGTTTCGTAATCTCCCGTTTTCTTTTGTTCTTTTCGTTTCTTTCCATAGTTTTTGTTTCGCGTCCCTTTTGCGGTTTGCGGTCTTGGAGGTGTGTTTGCGATTTGCGATTGATTCATGAATTGTTCGTGCTTTGAGTCAAGGACATGTTGACTGTCGCGAATTGTTTGACCTTTGTGTCTTGTTTGTGCTGCGACAAAGTGGCAGGACTTCACCATTTCTGACACTCCCTCTTGAACCTTGCAGCTTTGTTCATTTAATCCAATTGCCTCTTTGTGCTTGGTAAAGAGTGGCTTGTCGAGCGGTTTCGTGAGGAGATCTGCAATCATATTTTCTGATTTTATGAATTGCACCTGGAGCTCTCCTTTTGAGATCAAATCTCGAATATGATGGTACTTCAGAGGAATGTGCTTCGTCTTTGAATGGAAGACAGGATCCTGGGACAGATAGATGGCACTCTGAGAGTCCATCATCATCATGCTTGGCCCCTCTTGTGGTATCTCGATTGTCTCCAACATCATTTGTAGCCACACTATCTCATTCGCCACTTTCGAGACTGCGACATACTCAGCTTCGCAAGAGGATTGAGCTACCAAGGTTTGATTTTTGCATATCCAGTTGATTGGAGTTCCGCACGCTATCGTACATCCTCCAGTAATGGACTTCTTGTCATCTTTGCAGCTCGCCTAGTTCGCATCACTGTAGTGATGTAGTTTGAATCCTTTCTCTTCGTTTCTAGCTCTGTAAGTTAATCAAGCATTCAAGGTACCCTTCAGATACTGTAGGATTCGTTTGGCCATTTTCCAATGTGCTAGACTAGGATTGGAACAGAATTGGCTCAATGTATAAACAGAGAAGGCCAGATCGGGTCTGGTACAAATTGTTAAGTACATCAGACTACCGATTAAGTTCTGGTAGGATATACCTACCATCTTCTGTTCTTCCTCTTCTGTTTTTGGGCAATCTTGTTTTGTGAGCTTGGATCCAGCTATCATTGGTGTGACTTTCTCTTCACAATCCATCATGTGGTACTGCTTCAGCACTTTTCTGGCGTATTTTGATTGACTCAAGTGCATTTCGCCATTTGTTCGATCTCTTCTAATCTCCAGGCCTAGGCATTTTGTTGCTTCTCCAAGATCTGTGATTTTGTAGTTTTCAGAGATCTGACTCTTCATGTCTCTGATCAACATCAGTCTGGTTGAGTAGGATTGAAGTCAAGGACTTTAGAAGACCATCAAGCTTTTTGTACCAGTCTTGTGATGCATGTTTTAGACCGTAGATGTATCTCTACAGTCGACAGACATATTGCTTGTTGTCGGGGTCTTCATAGCCTTCAGGTTGCTTCAGGAAAATTTTCTCCTCTAGATCTCCATGGAGAAAGGCTATTTTCACATCAATCTGGTGAATTTTCAAATTGTACTATGTGGTGTATGCAAGGAGCAGCCTTATGCTTGTCATCTTGACTATGGGCGAATATGTGTCGAAATAGTCAACACCATATCTCTGCGTGTAGCCCTTCGCGACAAGCCTTGCTTTGTAGCGGCCAATGGTGCCATCTGATTTTAGCTTCTTCTTGTACACCCATTTGCAGTCGACTACTTTTCTGATTTCTGGCAGTGGCTCTAATGTCCATGCCTCGTTTTGCCTCATCAACTCGATATCTTCTGACATTGCCTGTTTTTAGAATTCTCTCTCTGGACTCTGAATAGCTTCTTGGTATGTAGCTGGATCTTCTGTGAAGCTGTAGTACTCAAACTACGTGTCTTTGCTCCATTGAAGATTGTCAAAATAGCCGTCTAGAGGTCTTCTTTGTTTTGTTGACCTTCGAGGTTCATTTCGTCGCTGCTCGAACATTTCTTGTTCGTGGGATCGATCCTCTATCTCCTGCTGTTCTGGAGTCTGGAGTCCTGCATTCTGATTTGATGATTGTCCTTGATCTCTCTCTTGAATAGGCGGTAGTGTGAAGATCTCATGGCCTCTTTTGTCTTTCGGTCCAGGGAATGTGGACTCATCGAACTTCACATCTGCTCGAAACAATCTTTTTTATGGTTGGATCGTAGAGTCTATACACATGTGTTCCGTTCGAGTAGCCGACCATGATTGTTTGTTCGGATTTGTCGTCGAACTTGTTTCTCTTTTCCTTTGAAATGTGCTTGTATGCTGCACATCGAAACACTGTGCGTATGGCAAATCAGACTTTCTGCATGTCCACATCTCGTACGGTGTTTTGTTCTCCAGCACTGTCATTGTTGATTTGTTCTACAGGTGTACTGCTGCAGCTATTGCTTCGACCCAGAATTGGCCTGACAATTGAGCCTGTGCCATCATATGCATCTGGCTCCTTCGACTAGCATTCTGTTTTTCCTTTCTACCACACCGTTGTATTCTGGTGTGTATGCAGGAGTGAAGTGGTGTTCAATCCCCTGTTCTTCGTAGAATCTTGAGAATTCCGTGCTTTTGTATTTACCTCCATTGTTAGATCTGAAGATCTGTATTCTTTTTAAGGTGTGTCGCTCTGCAAATGCCATGAATTTCTTGAAAGAATCAAACACTTTGGATTTCTTTTTCAAGTAGTAGATCGTGGTCATTCGGTTGTAATCATCTATGAAAGTTAAAAAATATCTCGAACTTGAGAGTGAATCTGTTTTCATCGGTCCACACACATCAGAGTGGACAAGCTCAAGAGCTTTCTTGGCTCTTCTTCCTTCGTGTGTGAATGGATTTCGATGTTGCTTGCCTTTCTGACAAGCTTCACAGAACTCAGCCTCAGGCCTTGATATTTTGAGACCTGTGACAATGTCCTTTGTGCTCATGTCGTACAGGCTCTGCATGTTCAGATGATACATTATCCTATGCCAGAGCTGATCTTCGTTTTCTGAAGCATTTAGTATGCCATCAGAGTTGTTGATTATTTTGGCCTAGTAGAGGTTTCCTTCTCTACATCCAACCATCAGCAACTTGTTTGTCGTCTTCTCGATCATACGACAAGTGTTGCTGTTGAACAAAACTCGAATGCCTAGATCTGCCATCTTGGAGACAGATAGCAGATCTTTTCTAAGTGAGGGCACATAGAGTGCTCCTGGCAGCTCTGCTTGGCCTGACAATGTTTGTAGCTATAGAGAGCTGATGCCCTTGACATCGTGTCTACTTCCATCGCCTAGAATCACTGTTGTGTCGTTTTTGAGTTCGCAAAAGTTGATCAAGACCTTCTTGTTGCAGGTTATGTGAGATGTTGCTCCTGAATCGATGACCACATCGTAGTCATGTTCGGAGTAGCTTGTCGTCGTCGAGTATCGTGAAAGCTTCGTCATCTCTTTCTGCATCTTTAGATGATTTTGCAACGTTTGCTTTTTCAGCTTTGTTTTTTTTTTTTTTGGGTTGAATCTACAATCGTATACTTTCTTCTTGTAGTGCATGCAAGGTATTGTTGGATTGAACCAACATTTGTTGGCTGTATGGACTGGTTTGTGGCAGTGATCGTAGGAAGAAGATTGTTGATTCGAGAAATTTGTCTTCTCGAATCTTGGCTTGTTTTTGTTCTTCTTCTTGCCTTTCGTAAAGAGAGCCTTCTCTTGATCACTGCTTCCCTCTCCTTCGTCTCTCATCAGTCTCTCATCAGCGACAAGACTGATTGCTTTGTCGAATGTCATATCTGGTAGACTCAATATGGGCATTCTCAGCGGCTGATAGGACGTCGATAGAGATTTCATGAAGTACATCAGCTGATGTGGTGTTGGGACCTGGTGCTCCTGTCCTGATGCAGCGAGTTGATCGAAGATCGTTATGATCTTCTCAACATGCTGATCCAACTGGTTGCCATCCCACCGTATTGATTGTAGTTGATTGTCAAGGTGCATGACTGAAGCTGCAGTCCTCACTTCATACTTCTACTTTAATCTTTCCCATGCTGCATGGTTGCTTTCGCAGTCTTCAATTTGCATGAGTAGATCTTCAGTTATGGACTAAACGATGATTGTCATTGCACGCTCATCCTTTCTGATCCACTCAACTCTCCTCGGGTCTCCTCTGGAGGCTGCACCTCTGAGAGCTCAATCACTGACCAGATTCCTTCACCCTTCAAGAGTGTTTTGATTTTGAATTTTCAGATTCTGTAATTTGCGCCATCGAGACTGAGTGCTACTCTGGTCTGGATTGTCGTAGACATTTTGTGTTGTCTGGAAGAATCACTACTGGGATATCAGTAGTGACTACCTGTCGGCTCTGATACCATGTCGTGGGAGCGCGTGTGTGGGACTGATTCGTGTTTGTCCTCACCTCCTCTTCTTTATCGCAAACTATTTTTTGTCATTTAATTTTCTTTTGTGCGGAAGCCCTTACAAGATCCCAGACACTCGACTACGCATCATAGAACATATTCTATCCTAACAATCATGACACATAGCTCAAGACGAGATGCACAAAAATAGAGTGACTGAATTATCAGTTTTAGTTTAGAGTGAATTGGTCAGTGTCTCGCTCGTTGGCGAAATGACATTCTATTCTTTCGCTGTGTTCTGCTCGTTGACAGACTTTCATGCAAAGCTCTAGTGTCTTTTCTTTCTTACTCTATTTGCTATGTCTCTCTCTGTCTCTTACAGATCTCTGTATTCACATATTCTATTATGATCTAGAGAGGATCGTTTATACCTCCACTATGTGGAGTTTACAAGATAGCTAAACATCGAATCACATGACTAGTTAACATAAATCAACTAGTTAGTTAGTCTCCGTCGTTGCGACTCGTTTCAGCTGGGCGTGAAGCCTGTTGAGCTGCCAGCTGACAGCGTGAAACATTTTTCTTTGTCTGTTTCGTAATCTCCCGTTTGCTTTCGTTCTTTTCGTTTCTTTTCGTAGTTTTCGTTTCGCGTCCCTTTTGCAGTTTGCGGTCCTGGAGGTGTGTTTGCGATTCGCGATTGATTCAAGAATTGTTCGTGCTTCGAGTCAAAGACACGTTGATTTTCGCGAATTGTTCGACCTTTGTGTCTTGTTCGTGTTGTGACAAAGTGGCAGGAGTTCAACATTTCTGACAAAAAAGAGTCTTTAAGGAATGCCATGTAGAATATAGAAAAATATCAATATAAAAAAAACAATACTGTTTATTTGCTTGCCCCCACCACTTCGGAGGCCTCCCCAACTCCCAATGATCTAACCATAGTGTCTATAGTCACAATTAGGAACTGTAAATAGTTCGTAGTATAACTTCACTAAATTCAAAAATATTCCCTCCATTGGTTACGAAAAGGGCAATAAGCGACAAAGTTGCAAGGATATTCAAACGCTTTCAAAAGGAGGTTATTGAAGTAGAAGGATCCGTGCATTCAAGTAAGCATATTTTAATTTTTGTAAGTTTTTCAATGACATTTGGATTTAATTTCAGCTATGGTGATATTCTGTTAACTATCTATTTTTTTTGTAGATCTGCTATTAGTAGCTCCTCAAAATATTAAAGACAATGCTTCACTAGGAATGTCATTGGACACATATTGACAAGCAAATCCATTGAGCGTATCATGATGAACAATAGGAGCTCAAATGTAAAGTGTAAAATAACAGAGTCTTTGATGGTGGACATTCAAAAAAATTTAGATAAGACTATAGTTCAAGATGCTTGTGATTTTGTAGGTATTAGCAGGGAAGCATATGCAACAATATTTAAACTAATTAGAGAAGCTTTTAAGCAAGTTCAAATTAGAAAAGTCCCAATCCCTAGGACATATCACTTGAAAAAAGGGAGGGATACATTAAACATAGATATGCATAAGATCACTGGAACTCCATTTCATATTGAGGAGGTGTATGAAACTGATGGAAGATCGATATCCTATAATTCATCAAACAACTTATTTGTTGATCTAAATTACTTGTTGAGATACATCGTCACATTCTATGATATAACCTTTGAAAAGGTGAATGGCAAAATAATCATAGTACTTAAGTTAGATGAGTTAGAAATTGTAAAAGGGAAAAAGATGGAGAGGGTTAGTATAACTCTCATGAATGGTGCACTATCACAAAGGACAAGGAAGATTTCACATTCAGTGTCCGGTCAGAAAATGATATATGGTGGTTGGCAGCGTTTCAGGTAACTAGCCTCATAAATAACATTACATTCATTGAATAGTATTAATTCTTTGTTAACTAAGTCTGATTAATTGTTTGGACAGGTGCTGAAGGAAGATCAAAATATATTATCATGGATATTCTCAAGGACATCTTATCCTAGGATCATCAAGGAGCATATGGATGGAGGACTTCTCAATGTTCCAGGAGTTGGAGACTTCAATGTTGAATGGCACTTAGTACGTGATTTGAAAACATTGAAATGTATGTATAATGTCTCTCAAGGTGCTACATCAAAACGCCCTTGTTTGTACTATATGAAAATAGCAAAAGATATTACTAGGAGTACATAAATTACTAGAGAATATGCAGATTCAAACTGGAAGCCTGTGCTGCCTATCCCCTTGAAAAATGTGCATGTTTGCACTCTTCATGCAAAAGTTAGATTAATAGAAAAGATCATTTATCTTCATATAGTTTTTGCTTGGAATACTAAGCCAACATCATCAGCATAGGAAGCTATCTCTCGATTAGAAGATGTTTTTATCAAAAACAGGACTTCATAAGGGACATGTCAAAATTTAAAAAGATGAAAAGCTTTTAGGAAAGAATGAGAATATGCCAACTAAGCCAAGCATAGGAGGAGAAAAAGCACATCGATTCCTATCAAATCATACTGGTAAGGCTTCTACTATTCAACACTCAGTCTAGACAGATATTATTGCTGCCACTCAGGACTTCGAGAAAGACGGCAAAACTAGAGTACTAAAAGTTGATGTATGGAAGAAGCTTGATAGTATGATTGCTATTTTAAGAAAGATAAATACTCTGATATTGATAAGAAAGCTGTACAAAAAGGACTTGTGTCGAGTTTGTTAATGCGGTATCAAAAGCATGGGGAGAATATCACATCACTCATTACATGGTTGGTATAAATTCTTCAAGATGCTTTCAATTTTCCATATATGTTTAGATCCAAACATAAGACTGACATTATGGTTTTGACATCTGCAACACATACTAAGAGATCATACAACATTTTTAGCAAACACATATGGAAGCTTGAGTGTCTGGTCATCATAAGGGATGGAGAAGTCACATTGGCAAGCACGAGCAACATTTCATCAAAATACACAACATGGAGGAACCAATGAATAACAAAACTACATTTGTTAATTGTTTAAGTGGTTCTACCGCAGAGTTTAGATTTGACATATAACAAAGTCCACACAATACAAGAAGTTTAGAAAAGCATGCAAGTTCATACAAGAAGAGAAAATTAGATGATTGTTGAGTAGAAGATAACAAAGACATTTAATCATCATTGTCATCAAATCATGACATGTTCAGAATTGCTTGCAAATTCATTGAACAAGAGAGGAGAAATACTCAATGTAAATGTGTGACATGTTCAGAATTGCATGCAAATACATGGAACTTATGACCACCTATTGAAGTAGAATCATTTGTGAAATGCATTAATGATGGACGAGGGAAGCCCATCTGGGATTGAAATGCCGTGAATTCTGTGAAAATTGTCAACATTTCCTTGTCTAGTTTTAGGCCAAAATTGCTAAAAATGGCACATAGTTTAGGATCTGACTTTTCACACGTGTGAAACAGGTCTAGATATTTTTAGTAAGTGTATTTTTTTTCAGTATGAAGAAGTGTCAAACTTCAAGACCTTCGAAATGAGTCCATTTTCATGTATTTTGGACATATATGCCAATTTTACCTATATAGGGCATATTTTAGGTAAGGAGGGTCTAGAGAGAGGAGAGAGAGTCATCTCTCTCAGCTATATATAGCAGGTAGGCCGTGGAGAAACAGGTTGGAGCAGATCCATTGTATTCATTTGCTTAATGAGAGATTTTTCTATTGGGTTCTCCTTCCATTGTTGGCATTGTGTAGTGATTGAGTTCAAGCTTTGTGTGTATGATCTTAGGTGCTTTCCAAAAGTGGTAGGCTGATGTATTATGGACTGTATAATGCTATTTTGGGCCGCACTTGATGTTTATGGAAGTTTCCATTTGTGATAAATGCTTTTTGATCAAGTTCTTTGCATTCTAGGTAGCATAGAATGTGTTGCCAATTCCTAGCTTATGTGTGTGCATATTCAATACTAACAATGTTCTTTTCAATCCTATTGTTGACAATCTCCATTCTTGGATGAACACTCTCCTTAAGTGGATGAAACTTCTCCTTAAGTGGATGACAAATGCTCTTTTGAGTGAGTTGTAATTCTCCTAAAGGCTGAGCAAAGCTCCCATTTGGATGAAAGATCCCCTTTTTTGGGTGAACATATTGTAAGCTCCATTGTGAAGAGCATATTGTAAAGATTGTCATCAATTTTGGCATAAATTTTGGTGTACTTTGTTGAGCATGTAAGTAACTCTCCTTATGTAATTTGATTGGAGCATTTGCTGGAAGGTGTTAACCATTATGCAAGTGTGTTTTCAGGTTCTTAACAGGTTGAGGAACATTCTCATGTGAAGTGATCTTAGATCTACATCTAAACACCAAGATTTGACAAGATAGTGAAGCTAGTCTTGTGATTCACTAAGTGTGCTCATTCATTCACCTCTAAATCTTGTATTTATCACTTGCTGGAGTTTATAAACTTTTAGAAGTGTGGTTTACATGTGGTTTTACAGGTTGAATCAATATCTTAGTGTGTTGATCATATGTTGATCAAGTTTGTTCATTACTAGGTAATCTTGGCATCCTAGTTTTGGGTATTTTCTAAGAATGCAAGTAACTCTTCACACCATAACTTGATTTGGTCACTTGCTGGAAAGTTTGAGAGCTTAAGCAAGAGTGTGTTCAGGTTGGTTTGATTTTGTAATCCATTCTTAGTGTGTGCAAAGTGTTGCATGTGTTTCAATCTTCCTTTCTATGCTTGGAAACCATCTAGGTTCAAGATAGAAGTGTTTTAGGGTCCTAAATCTTCATAGATCTCTTTATCTATCATTTGTTGAGAGAAAAGTGAGTGCTAAGTGCTTTAGGACAAAACCTAAAAGTTGAAGAAACATTAGAATCATGGCTTCCAATGGTGGGATCATGCTAGAGTCTAGTGAAAGGTTGAGTTCATCAAACTACTCTACTTGGAAAGTGAGGATGGAGTCCTTACTTGAGTTGAATGAACTCATGGACATAGTTGCAGAAATTGAAGAGAGACCTCTCACACTTCAAGAGCAACAAAGGTTTGATAAGAAGGCCAAAAGGGCTCTTCATATCATTAAAATGAATGTTACAAATGAACTTCTCAAGGAAGTTGGAAAGTGTCAAAGTGCAAGTGAGGCATGGAATGCCTTAAAGAAGCTCTTTGAATCAAAGTCCACATCTAGGGTATTGACCCTAAGGAGACAAATATTTTCTAGTAGGCAAAGAGAGGGTGAAAGTGCTCATGCATTTATCTTGAGAGTTAAGTCCCTAAGTGATGATTTAGCATGCATTGATGAGAACATAAAAGATGGTGAAATAGTCCAAGTTATGTTGAATGGTTTGCTAAATGAACATGCTAACCTTGTGCAAAGTTTTGCCATTCAAAGAGTCTTGCCAAGTGTGGTTGACTTGCAAGAAATCTTATTGGCTGAAGAACATAGGTTGCAATCAAAGCTTGATGGTGCATCCTTGCAAGGTGGAGGTGAAGAGGCTTTCTTCACAAAAGGCAAATTCAAGGGCAAAGGTAAAGGCAAAGGGAAATGGTCCAAAGGTGGTAACTTTGATCATGATGATCACTCTTCCTCTTCCTCTTCTACTAAGAACAATAAGTCAAAGTTCAAGTGCTTTTATTGTGGGATAAAAGGACATTTTGCAAATGAATGCCATAAGAAACAAAATGCTAGATCTAGGTTGAGATCTAATGTACTTCTTGGAGATGATAATTGTTGTGCTAACTTGGCAAGCTTTGGTGAATCTATGGTCAATTTTTTGGATCCATTGGATCTTGAAGATGCACTAGTGTTACCTACTAGTCATATGGAGTCATGTGGAGCTAAATTAGCATCATGTTTGTACTCTTCTACTCATGGACTTGCAAGGCTTGGTGGTTCTTCAATGGTGCTAGATGGCAAGTGCAAAAATGGAAAAGGTAAGGAAGGAGCTAACTTCATCAATGGAGTTGATGAAGATTCTTCTTTGGAAGTGATTGTTGCTAATGACTTGTTTGTTCATATGGAAAAAGATGGAGATGCTAAGTGTCATTCTTTGCAAGAAGATGGTTGTTCTTCTAATTCTTTTCATATTGATGTATGTAATCATGTGGGAAAAGATGATGGTGCTTTGAGCATGCTTGAAGGAAATGGTTCTTTTACATCTTTTTGTGATAAAGTCATTTGTGCAACAAGTGGTGTCACATTTCTTCATAAAAAGAGTAGATCAAAGGTTTCTATCATGAGACTTGGTGAGGGAGATCACAAGTCAAAAGGAAGAGAAGTATGTGAAGTGTTCAAAGTAGGATGTACTTTGAATGATGTTTTTATGAACGATAGTGAGGAAGAATCATTATCATATGACTCATTACCTAAATCATTGAGTAGAAGTTCATGTTTGAAAAGAGAGAGTACTTCAATCACTCTTATGTTGAAGGTACTAAGGATTCTTTTCTTGGCTTCTAATATTCAAGAGTCTTCTACTTCTTATGGTGCAACTATCAAGAGGGAGGTTTCTAACTTTTGTGGTGCTAGCATTAAGAGGGAGTCTTGTGAAGGAAAGGGCAATGGAAGAGTGGTTCTTGGGAAGATCCAAAGCATGGATCTAACATCTCTTCATCAACTCAAAGCATTCTATGATTGTGGTGGATTGTTCATTCATGGTCAAGATGGCAAAAGGTTGGTTGAAGAAGACTACATGGAGCAACTCAAGTGGCAACTTCTTCAAGGCAAGGGAGATATCATTGGTGAGCTTATTGAGGTTTGTTATGAACTCAAGAGGGCTGTTTTGATTAGGTTTGATACTCATCTTCACCTACTCTACTTCATGTTAAATGGAAATGTTGGAATCTATCTTTTGGTTTATGATGGTGGCATTGTTTTCACTAACTATAGTGAAGGGTCAAATTTGAGCATTGATGAGATCTTGTGGGATCTTAATCATGTGTTTGAGAGGGAGTATCTTCAGAGTTTCAGATCTGAAGATGTTCACATATGCAAGATCTTTGATGTCTTATTGGAAGATCAAGAGGTTGATCTTGGATTGCTTCATCAACACCAAGAGACAAGTGGCAATTCGAAGCTAGTGAAAAGCATCAAAGAAGAGACAAATGGTCAAGGCATTTTGGATCTGTTTTTACAGGTTCTTGAAGGTTCAAGTAAGGTCTTTGGAGCTGCAAGGAAGTGTCTTCTTACTCTACCTCACTTGCCTAATCTCATGTATGAACATTGTTATGTCAATGTGTTGAAATTGTCAAATTTCAATAAAACTAGTTCCATAGTTTTGCATCCTTTGGATCTTGGAGATGGAATAGTTATCATTGCTGGTTTGTATGATCAAGTACATGAATTCATTCAGATCTTGAAAGGTATTGAAGTGGTCAATATGTTTTCTTTTGAACAAAGTTCAAGATCTAGTATTCTAGTGTTGGCAAATTGGCAACTTGTTGACATTGTAGGATCAAGCGTTGTGTGCAAATCTTGTGGAGGTACTTCAAGTATTTCAAGTTCAGGTTTTGGTCATTCAAATGGAGTAGGGAACACATCTTTTTGGCATTCATTCACTCAAAGGCTTTCATGGATTGAAGATCTACAAAGGCAAGGTGGTGATGGAAGTTCATTCATGGAGATACATGTTGCATTCACTATATGTATAGTGAAATGTGGAGGAGGCATGCAAACACTTGTTGATCACTTTCATTTACAACTTGTTTGCTGCTATTTTACAGAGAAACCAGAGATGGATACATGGAGGAATTCATTAATTGAGATTCTATGTTCTTTTACATGTACCATTTTTATGATTCTATGTAAAATTGATGTAAGAAATAGTGAAGCATCCTATATGGACACTATTATCTATATCAATTATGTTGTGTCCTATTTTGTACATATTAGGATCCTTGAGAAGAGATCTATTCTGATGATGGAGATCATTCTTAAGTTGGAACAAAGTAGTGTTGTAAAACTAGCAAGTTAAGTTGAAGAGGGAGTGTGAAAATTGTCAACATTTCCTTGTCTAGTTTTAGGCCAAAATTGCTAAAAATGGCACATAGTTTAGGATCTGACTTTTCACACGTGTGAAACAGGTCTAGATATTTTTAGTAAGTGTATTTTTTTCAGTATGAAGAAGTGTCAAACTTCAAGACCTTCGAAATGAGTCCATTTTCATGTATTTTGGACATATATGCCAATTTTACCTATATAGGGCATATTTTAGGTAAGGAGGGTCTAGAGAGAGGAGAGAGAGTCATCTCTCTCAGCTATATATAGCAGGTAGGCCGTGGAGAAACAGGTTGGAGCAGATCCATTGTATTCATTTGCTTAATGAGAGATTTTTCTATTGGGTTCTCCTTCCATTGTTGGCATTGTGTAGTGATTGAGTTCAAGCTTTGTGTGTATGATCTTAGGTGCTTTCCAAAAGTGGTAGGCTGATGTATTATGGACTGTATAATGCTATTTTGGGCCGCACTTGATGTTTATGGAAGTTTCCATTTGTGATAAATGCTTTTTGATCAAGTTCTTTGCATTCTAGGTAGCATAGAATGTGTTGCCAATTCCTAGCTTATGTAGTTTGGAGTGCAAGCATTCAAGCCAATGATCTTGGAGTTTAGATCCACTTAGGATCTGTATTTTTCACAAATTCTTCATCGGATGGTCTGTCTCATCTATGCTTAGCAATATTTGATAAAGTCTTAGTCAAGCACTCTTCACCGGTCATAAGTCCCTCATCATCATAATCAATTCCAGCAACAAAGTCATATATTTCAAAATCTACAAAGTCGGAGAATTCAAAAATTGTGCCGAATAATAAACATAGCACCTCATCTTCACGATAGTCAAAAAACTGAAATAAATCAGCTGTAGCAAAATATACATCGTCATTTATATAATATACGACAAATTGAAAAGACATTTAGACTCATCTATAGGGATCAATTCATCAACAGATGTATTCTGGCCAATATCCCAGAGCACATCAATATTTACATCAATAAAGTCACTAACCATATCAGGGGTGTCGATAAGGAAGTGACTGATATCCTTAATAGATGACCGAACAGATGATGATGCAATATGAGAGTCAACAGTATAAACTTCCTCATCATCCGAGATCTGAACTAACAAAAAAAGTACGCAACCACTCTGGTATTCAACCAATCGACATTTTTTTGTTGCAGTAAGGACACATTAAACTGCTTTAAAAAAGATCAAACAATTTGGTGAACATTCTATCTAGTCTCTGCCTGAAAGCTGGGAAGAAATGAACAAGATCAGTATAATGCATGTACGAGAGTGAACCTATGGAGATAACAAGCTTACTGAGTATATCTCTGAATCTAACATAATTTTCATACAATATGTCAGAATTGGGTTGTGCAGTCTGAAAAACATGTAAATATGGCCTAAATAGGCTGTAAAATTAGTCTAGATTTTCAGTAATCCCAAATTTAGTAAAAATGAACTTAGGCCCGAATCTCGTGTAGATTTTGAGGAAGAGGCCATGGCACTACGGCAGATATCACACCTGTGTGTGAGGGAGACAAAACGAAACAAAATTAACTATAAAGATCACGCACAAGAGGGATATATACTTCTAGATAGGATTGATCTTCCTACCAAGCACCTAGGAAGTAGGCAGCTCCCAAGAGAGCTCCGAAGAAAGTAAGGAGGGTAAATATCACTGATTCTGCGCAGCCTAATCCGGATGCAAATGCAGATAATGCTATCCTAGATAAGGTTGTAAATATAGCTACATCGATTTTGGATACTCATGTAATTCCTGTAGATATTGTTCAGCCACCTCCTCCTCGTTCAAATCTTTATACATATATAGATTTTGATGATTATCTTAAATTTGAGAAGGACATAGTCGATGCTGTAGATAGAATTGGTATTCCATTTTGTTTTAGAATAGAGGAACTTGACTTTAGTATAAATTATAGAGTTGTTGATTGTTTGGATCTCAAAAATAGATGGGCTTCTATCAGTGATCCTATGATAGAGTCTGGGATTACACTCTTGCAATATGACATTGCAAGAGATTCATCCAATGAATTGCTGGTGCTCAGTAACTTTTTGCTTCAGGCCTTCAAGGAGAATAATGACACATTGTCATAGTGTCCGACTAGTGGATTCACACCAGCAACAAAATACCTGGTCATGCCTTATCATACCAAGTAAGATATATTAAATGCTTCTTGATGTTTAATGCTTTATCATTGGCATTATCAATGTAAATAGTTCTCAGAATTGCAGCTAATGGACTTTCTATCTTATTTTGCAGTGACCACTGGAGTTTAAACTTGATCTCTATTAAGAGATCTGTAGATAATATTGTTAAAGGATTTTGTGTCAAGATGAACTCAGCTAGCAATACGCATAAGGATGTAGATATATACTTGTCATAATTAAGTAAATATATTCCAAAAGATGTTCCCCATTCAGTGGATTGGCAAATCGTTAGTTTGGAGGTAAATTCTGTTTTTCTTAACAACATTTTGAAATCAGTACCCTAATGTATTTGTTTCCTTCTAATTCATTCTGTTTCTTAATTCATTTCTTGTGTGCTAAATTTTTTTGCTGTCACCCCAGCAAAATGATTCATTCAGCTGTGGGTGGTACACATTATATAATGCAAAGTTATTTTTTGAGTGGTTCATCCTTCAAGAAGATGTTGATATTTCTAAGGTAATTAATTTGGTTTATTCTTATTTTTGGAATCGTGATTAGTTTTCTATTTTGTTGAGGTTTTTAGCCATTACTAATACATGAATGTTCTATCTTGTAGTTTACACTTTGAGTACACATCAAGCTAGGTGTACAGATTTAGACAAGAAATTATCCTAGGCATACTGGCCAGAGCACGGCTTCAGCCTCCCATTGTTGATGATGGTGCACAGGATGATCTAATTATACTAAATAAATACTAGAATAATACATATAGCATAGAGCAGAAATAGATTGCACATGTATAGAATTCATAGAGAAATATACATTGGTATATCATATGTTGCTCCATTTTATGAATTTGGGAGCACAAATACATGTACTGATGTCCAACTTAGGCTTTCATTTATTGAATGAAAAAGTCTATACACAGATTTTTACTAAACATTATTTGAAGCTATTGTTCTTCCACAATGGTGATTATTGTAGGTAGATCTTTGCAGCACATTATCAGCTCTTGTCTTTTTTGCATCTGTGGCATGACAGAGATTAGTGAATGTGCAATTGTAAATTATGTCATTTTCAATGATTTTATACTATTTTGAAATGGCAATAAACATAAAGTACTTATGAGCCTTCCGTTGATGATAAAGCTGAAATATGTTGATAGATTGGTTTGTAATAGCATGAGCTCTGTTCTGATAAAATCAAGCTTCCAATGCTCTTCCACCTCAACCGTAGTCAAATATTCTTCATTGTAGATAATGCTTATCTCCATTCGGTTTGTGTGACCATTTAGTTCAAAGTCTTGATCCAGTGGTAGCCATGTATTTTCAATTTTCTTGTATCTCTGATAGCTAAATATGAGACTCAACATTTGCTTTTCGATATGATAACGAAAGATCATTGAAGACTTTTTAATACTGCATTCTATTTCATTATTTTTTTTACTATCCCAGCCTTGATCCATGAGATCTGACAAAGTCTCATCTGATCAATCCTTGTAAACAAATAAAGTTGGTGTCCTACGAACACTAGCACTCGAGAAAAAATCAACAAATATATGTAATGAGATAAACCAACTTAGGTGAACAATTTTCGAGCCTGTGCTTATCTTCATAGCATTTCTAATATCATTGAGTAGCTTGCATCTCAAGGATTTAGAAACAATACCATCGGGAGTAGGCCACTCATCACTTTAAAAACTAGGCAATGGAATTGCTTTGAGATTGCCAAAGCCTCCATCTAGTTGTGGCGTATATAGAGTCCATATGTTTTGATATGCTTACAATTACATTTTCGATGATCATGAGGATCGATATCATGTACTTTGATTTCTGAATGCATATATACATATTGTACTAAAACTTATGATATCTATTGACCTCCCAAGGTAGTCTTAAGGTCCAGAATTTTTGCTTTTCAATAAGATTTGTATGTCATTTTTGCTCTTTTCTTTTGTCGGAAATTGCTCTTTGATGATGGATGCAGCAACACCCATGAATTCTTCATATATTTTGTTGGCTTCCAGTTATCAGCTTCATCTTTCTCATTGTAAAGAATCACAGACTCGACTGTAGATCTGGGTCTCCTTGCCATTGTTATTTTCAAAGCTTGGGCGCCAAAAATCTCTCTGATATGATACTTAATTTCAATTTTTTGTATGACATTTAATCTAATGTGAATGCTACATAGTCACAGTTACTGTGTATACCACATTTTAAGTAACTATACATACTATATTTCTATAACTGTAACTAATATGGTTAGCAAATTTCATTATACTAACCAGCATAGTTAAGTAAATTTAACTTAAGGTATTGACATCGGGCAGATTAGCACATGTCGGGCAGGAAGAAGAAACCAATGGGATAAGTCCATGCTGCCCGGACACAAAATTCAAAGTTTTCTATATTGTATTTTTATTTCTCAGTTAATTTGAACTACGTTACGTAGATTTTAAATATGTGCATTTTGATTGGGCCTGTTAACGATCTAAACTAGAAAAAAAAATAAAAGTATCTTTACAAAGGGTCTTTTTTTAATTTTGGAACTCCTCTAATGAGAGAAAGACAAGTACCTTCAAGGCTCTCTTATGATCAAAAGGGTAAGCAAGTAGTTTTTGGGAATTATGTTGCTTTCCTAACCTCTTTGGATGAACCTACAAGTGTAGATCAAGCAAGGAAAGAAGAGGAGTGGATCCAAGCAATGGATCTTTTGTATCAAGCTCTTATCAAAAGTGAAACATCTTTTGGATGATCTTCTTGTATAGATGGAGCTATGCAAGTGGATGGATGTTATCTTGCCGTAAAATAAAGTAATGGATCTGGAAAACAAATTTTGTTCAATGACTTTGATGTTCAAGTTGAAGATCAAGAGGTTGATCTTAAAGGGCTTCAACTAGTCAAAAGGGAAGGTGGCAATTTGGAGCTAGTCAAGAACATCAAAGGAGAGGTAATTGGCAAAGATGTTATGGATCTATTTTTGTAGCTTATTGAAGACTCAAGTAAGGTCAAAGGAGCAGCAAGGAAGTGTTGTTCAAGTCTACTTTACTTGTTCTATCTCATGTTTGAGCATTGTTTTGATGTTGGATTTGTACTAGCATTCTTGGCTGGATTTGCTGGTGGAAATGAAGCTATTGGAGGTTCATTATGTCACTCATTCATGTCCAAGTCATCAAGGTATGATGATATCTTATGGCAAGATGGAGATGGAAGCTCATTCAAGGAGTGTCATGGTGGATACATGGCAACAAAGCACAAAGAAGGAGAAAACATGCAAGCAAATGGTGATTACTCACATTTATTGTTTGTTTGCTGTATTTTTCTAGAGAGTTTAGAGTCGGAAGCATGGTGGAATCATTTCATTTACATTCTATTCGGATTCTTCATGGCTCATTGAAGTTGTATTGCAACATCTTGTGAGGGAGCAAGTCATTACAAAGGAGGTGGAGCTTCAACATGTGTCCTCAAGGGAACGTGTAGCTGATATCTTCACCAAAGCATTGGGAAAGGACTTGTTCATAAAGCATAGGACATCACTTGGAGTGTTATCAAAGTCCATGCTAAAACTAGTTGAAGAGGGAGTGTGAAAGATTCAACTAGTTTGATCATATTTGCTATATTTTCATATTTGGCATATTGAGGCCAACTTTGTTTTGAAACTTAGAGATTGACTTTTCAAAGTTAATTAGTCTAAATGTCATTTGAATAAACACTTTTTGAAAGTGTAGGAAAGTTAGAAGGCGAGTTTGAGTAGGTTTAAATTTGAATGTTGGGTACTTTGATGCTTGTGATTGCTTGCATTTGTGTGTGTAAAATGATCTATAATTGTTATTTTTGGTTTCACACGTGTGAATGATAGTATCTTGCTAGTTTTGTACGGAAAGCAACAATACTTTATCATATCATTCAAGTCTGATCAAGTTCTATTAGAGTTTGCATCTCATTTTGTGTGTAGATGCTGATCTTTCTACATTGGTGAGATTGGTAGAGTATTTCTCTTTATAACCCAAGATCTTTTGAGTGGATTGGATCATAATGATCTGAAATCCTTCACACTTTCTACAAATCTGTTATTAGTTAGTAGAATCAGTGATCTAGGTCATAAGATAGAGTTCGAGTCTGATCAATGCCGAATTATCAATAGGACAAGTTAAGGTCCCTGCACTCAACAAGAGGCATGGATACTTATATAGATTGGCAGATACTAGTGAAGCCTTGACAACATTAGAGGAGTTCTAAATCCAAAAAAGACCCTTTGTAAAGATACTTTATATATTTTTTCTCAAATTTTGCTTACACGTGGACCAATTAAAATACTCAAATTTGAAATCTACGTAACGTAGCTCATTAGAATTGAAAAAAAAAGTTTTCTTAATAATGCTATAATTCGGCGTGGGGGGCAGCCCGCAAGCATGACATGTTATTCATAGTATAATATGCAATTATCATTTAAAATAGCATAAGTTTTTAATCGTAGCTCCGATTGAGACAAAAATTATGCCGTCGTTGGAAAGCGCTCGACGAGAGCTTTCCAATGGTATCCTACATGACCCACTTTTGAGCTATCGTTCAAAAGTTATGGCCGTCAAAAGACCAAAAAAAAAACAAAGTCCACATATCTCACTGAGTGTACTCTATCCGCACACAAGAGAGATATGTGGACTTTTTTGTTTTGGTCTGAAACTTTGACCGACCATAACTTTTGAATGGTATCTTGGAATGGTTATCTAGGATACCATTGGAAAGCTCTCGTCGAGTGCTTTTCAACGGTATAATTTTCGTCTCAATTGAAGCTATGATTAAAAAGTTATGCTATTTTAAATGAACTACAAACGGTAATATACATAGAATGGTTAAGCATCAAAACTAGCGTGGGCAGAAATGAAAAAAAAATTGGGAAGAAAATGAATTTATTTTGGTAATTTACATTAATAAACTTTGTCAATCTACATGGCATTCCTTAAAGGGTCTTTTTTGGATTCAGAATTCCTCTAATGCCTCTGTTCTTGTCAATAAAGCATTACTATGACATCATCGATTAGGATACTTGAATCATACATATGTTTCATACATGTCTAAACAATCCCTAGCACTTGATCTCGACTATCTAGCCAAAAACGTTGACCTCCCTGTGTGTCATAGTTGTATCGTTGGAGAGCAGACTAAGATTCCCTTTAGATCGAGTCATAGGCATGCAGCAGCAAAAGATTTGTTAGACATTGTTCATTTAGATATATGTCGTCCAATGCAAACTCCATCATTGCTTGATACAAAGTATTTTATTACCTTCATTGACAGACAACTATTTATTTCATTAAGCAAAAATTAGAGGCTTTCAAAAAGTTTTGACAATTTAAAGAGCATGCAAAATATTAAACTAGTAAAAGAATTAAAGCACTGAGGTCCGACATTGGGGGAGAATACATCTCTACCAAATTCAAGGAGTATTGCCTTGGCAATGACATTGAGCAACGATATATTACCTCCTATTCGCCTTAGTCGAATGGTCTTGCTGAGAGAAAGAACAGAATCTTAGTTGAATCGGAAAAGTGCATGCTAGTGTGAAAAAAGTGGATCTTGAATGGATCCAAGCTCCCAAAATACTTGGCTAAGATCTTTGCACAACAAGCTACAAAAGCTAGAAATGGCAAAGCATCCTAATGCTACCTTTGATACACATGAACTTGACAAAGCATTCAAGAGACAAAAGAAACTAATAAAAGGTACTGATGGCAGCCAAAAACAACAAGATACCAGCCCTACAACAGCAGCCTACCACTTTTGGAAACCTCTTAAGATCATACACAAAAGCTTGAAGACAACACACAAAGCAATGCTCTCAATGGAGGAAGAAACTGTGACAATGATCTATTGATCTCTCTCAACAATACAATAAGTTTCTCCAACCTGTTCTCCACAAATTTCAGCCTAATATAGGTGAGAGAGATGACTCTCTCTCCTCTCTCTAGAACTTAGGACCCAAATTTAGGACACTAGTAGCCTAAAATAGCCAATTTTGGCCTATATGTCCAAATAACATGATTTTGGTGTCATTTCGAAGGTCCTGAAGTTTGAGACTTCTTCAACATGAAATATATACTAAAATAAAAGTATCTAGGCCTCTTTTACACATGTGAGATGTTAGATCCAAAACTATGTACAAAAATTGCCAATTTAGACCTCAAACTAGCTAGGAAATGTTGACAATTTTCACACTCCATCTTCAACTTAACTTGCTAGTTTTACAACACTACTTTGCTCCAACCTAAAAATGATCTCCACCATGATAATAGATCTCTTATCAAGTGTTCTAATATGTACAATATGAAGTACAACATAATTGATTTAGATAATAGTGTCCATATAGGATGCTTCACTATTTCTTACATCAATTTTACATAGAATGGTGAACAAGTTACATGTAAAAGAACATAGAATCATAATGAAAGGATTCCTCCATGTATCCACCTTTGAATTCTCTGTAAAATAGCAGCAAACAAGCTGTAAGTGAAAGTAACCAACAAGTGTTTGCATGCCTCCTCCACATTCCACTATGCCCATAGTGAATGCACCATGTATCTCCATGAATGAACCTCCATCACCACCTTGCCTTTGTAGATCTCCAATCCATGAAAGCCCTTGAGTGAATGAATTCCAAAATGATGTGTTCTCTGCATACTTGAACTTGAAATACTTGAAGTATCTCCACAAGATTTGCATACAACCCTTGATCCTACATTGTCAACAATTTGCCAATTTGCCAATACTAGGATGTTAGATCTTGAACTTTGCTCAAAGGGATGCAAAACTATGGAACTAGTTTCATTGAATTTTGACAATTCCAACACATTGACATGACAATGTTCATACATGAGATCAAACAAATAAGGTAGAGTAAAAGGACACTTCCTTGCTGCTCCAAGAACTTTACTTGAACCTTCAAGAACCTGTAAAAACAGATCCAAAATGCTTTGCCCATGTGGCTCCTCTTTGATGCTTTTGACTAGCTTCCAATTGCTACTTGCCTCTTGGTGTTGATGAAGCAATTCAAGATCAACATCTTGATCTTCCAATAAAACATCAAGGACTTTGCATTTATAAACATCTTCAAATCTGAACCTCTGAAGATAATCCCTCTCAAACACATGATTAACATCCCACAAGATCTCGTCATTGCTTGATTTCAACCTTTCACTATAGTTAGTGAAAACAGTGTTACCATCATAAACCAAAAGATATATTTCTACAATTCTATCCAACATGAAGTAGAGTAGATGAAGTTGAGTATCAAACCTAATCAAACTAGCTCATTTGAGCTCAAACCAAACCTCAATGAGCTCACCAATGAGATCTTCTTTGCCTTGGAGAAATTGCCACTTGAGTTGCTCCATGTAGTCTTCTTCATCCAACCTTTTGCCATCTTGATCATGCATGAACACTCCACCACAATCATAGCAACCTTTGAGTTGATGAAGAGATGTAAGATCCATGCCTTGAATCTTCCCAAGAGTCACTCTTTTTTTTTCCTTTCCTTCACAAGACTCCCTCTTAATGATCACACCACAAAAGTTAGCAATCTCTCTCTTGATAGTTGCATCATAAGAAATGGAAGAATCTTGAACATTAGAAGCCATGAAAAGAATACATAGTTCCTTCAACATAAGAATGATTGAAGTACTTTTTCTTGTCAAACCTGGACTTCTAATCAATGATATAGGTAATGATAATGAACTCTCACTATCATTCACAAAAGCATCATTCAAAGTACATCCTACTTTGAACACTTCACATTCATCTCTCCCTTTTGACTTGAGATCTTCCTCACCAAGTCTCATGATAGAACCTTTTGATCTAATTTCTTTATGATACATGTGACACCACTTGTTTCACAAATGACTTTTTTGGACTCATCACATAAATATACAAAAGAAACTTTTTCTTCAATCATGCTCAAAGCACCATCTCTTTCCAAATGAGTAAATAAGTCATTAGCAATAACCATTTCCAAAGAAGAGTTTTTATCACCTCCATTGATGAAGTTAGCTCTCTTCTTACCTTTTTCATTTTTGCACTTACCATGTAGTTCCATTGAAGAGCCACCAAGACTTGGAAATCTATGAGTAGAAGAGTTCAAACATGATACTAATTTAGCACCACCAGACTCCATTTGACTAATAGGTAGCACTAGTCCATCTTCAAGATCCAATGGATCCAAAACATTGATCATAGATTCACCAAAAGTTGCCAAGTTAGCACAACAATAACTATCTCCAAGAAGCTCATTAGACCTCAACCTAGATCTAGCATAAGGAAGTTCTTTAGACTTTGCATAAGATCTACCAATCTTATTGATGCTAGGGATTGACTTTTGAAAGTTGAGAGAACCACCAACATCCATTTCATTCCTCTTGTTAGACATAACAAATGCATCAAGCTTGTAAAGCCTACCTTGTCTATTGCCCATAGCAATCAAGACATCTCCCTTAGTAATGAAGCAAACATCCCCAACACATTTGACCAACACTTAGCAAATTCCTTGAAAGTGAAGGAATGTGAAGAACACCATCAAGCCTTACATTCCTATTAGTAGAAAGGCAAATACAAACCTTTGTTGCTCTTGAACTATGGGTGGTCTCTCTTCAGTTCCTGCAACTATGTCCATGAGTTCATTTAACTCAAGTAAGGATTCCATCCTCACTTTCCAGGTAGAGTAGTTTGATGAACTCAACCTATCATTAGTTTCTAACATGATCCCACCATTGGAAGCCATGAACATAATGATTCTTCAACTTTTAGGCTCTGTCCTAATGCACCTAGCACTCACTTTCCTCTCAACAAATGATGGATAAGGAGATCTCAGAAGATCTAGGACCCTAAAACACTTCTATCTTGAACCTGGCTAGTTTCCAAGCATAGAAATGAAGATTGAAAACACATGCAACACTTTGCACACACTAAAAATGGTTTACAAACTCAAACCAGCTTGAACACACTCTTGCTTAAGCTCTCAAACTTTCCAGCAAGTGACCTAATCAAGTTATGGTGTGAAGAGTTACTTGCATTCTTAGAAAATACAAAAGACTAGGCTGCCAAGAATGCCTAGAATTGAACAAACTTGATCAACATATGATCAACACGCTAAGATATTGATTCAACCTGTAAAACCACATGTAAACCACACTTCTAAAAGTTTATAAACTCCAGCAAGTGATAAATACAAGCTTTAGAGGTGAATGAAAGAGCACACTTAGTGAATCACAAGATTAGCTTCACTAGCTTGTCAAATCTTGGCGTTTAGATGTAGATCTAAGATCACTTCACATGAGAATGTTCCTCAACTTGTTAAGAACCTGAAAACACATTTGCATAATGGTTAAAACCCTCTAGAAAATGCTCCAATCAAATTACATTAGGAGAGCTACTTACATGCTCAACAAAGTACACCAAAATTCATGCAAAAGATTGTTGACAATTTGTTCACCCAAAAGGGGATCTTTCATCCAAGTGGGAGCTTTGCTCAGCCTTTTGGAGAAATACAAAATCACTCAAAGAGTATTTGTCATCCACTTAAGGAGAAGGTTCATCCACTTAATGAGAGTGTTCATCCACAAAGGAGAGTCTTCATCCACAGAAGTGGAGATTGTCAACAATACATTGAACAGAACATTGTTAGTATTGAATATGCACAAGCCTCACAATCATCAAATAATTAGGTGTTATGATCCAATTTAAAATAGCTTCTTCTCAGTCTCTGATCTTCAATAGACCTGAAATATGCTCTTGATCCACAAGTTCAACTCACAAAACAAAGGTTAGTAAGATTTGATCAACAATGCAATGCATAATCATGCTAGAACTTGATCAAACATCCAAATATCACCATAAATGGAAACCTTACTAAAAATAACAGCCAACTAGCTCTGATACCATGTGAAAAAAGTGGATCTTGAATAGATCCAAGCTCCCAAAAAACTTGGCTAAGATCTTTGTACAACAAGCTACAAAAGCTAGAAATGGCAAAGAATCCTAATGCTACCTTTGATACACATGAACTTGACAAAGCATTTAAGAGACAAAAGGAACTAATAAAAGGTACTGATGGTAGCCAAAAGCAGCAGCATACCAGCCCGACAACAACAGCCTACCACTTTTGGAAACCTCTTAAGATCATACACAAAAGCTTGAAGACAATACACAAAGCAATGCTCTCAATGGAGGAAGAAACTGTGACAATGATCTATTGATCTCTCTCATCAATACAATAAGTTTCTCCAACATGTTCTACACAAATTTCAGCCTAATATAGGTGAGAGAGATGACTCTCTCTCCTCTCTCTAGAACTTAGGACCCAAATTTAGGGCACTAGTAGCCTAAAATAGTCAATTTTGGCCTATATGTCCAAATAACATGATTTTGGTGTCATTTTGAAGGTCCTGAAGTTTGAGACTTCTTCAACATGAAATATATACTAAAGTAAAACTATCTAGGCCTCTTTTACACATGTGAAATGTTAGATCCAAAACTATGTACAAAAATTGCCAATTTAGGCCTCAAACTAGCTAGGAAATGTTGACAATTTTCACAGCTAGCACATGCGACACTTTCAAAGTCCTTCTGGGCTGAAGCAGTTTCAACTGTATCTTATAATCAAAACAAATGTCCTACTAAAGATCTCTTAGACAAAACACCATACGAAGTTTGACAGGCTCCAAAGCTTCTTTATCGAACTTACGAGTTTTTGGATGTATCACGTTTGTGTAAATATCGCATGTCTCAGGAAGAAGCTCGACTTCCAGAGTATCAAATCGATTTTCATCAGCTACACTACTTAAGATAAATCTTATAAGTTGTATGTGTTGGAAATGGTGAACTCATGCAACCATTCTTTGGCGCTCCATGAAGACGAAACGAAGGATGAAAGAAAAGTGTTTGTCCCTACAACAAAATAACATCCTAGATAGAGAGCATGAACCGAAGAAAAACAATTCGATCTAACAGGTGATAGCTTGATGAGCGTGGAGTCTTGGACTACCACGCTCAGCCGACAAGGTCCACGTCATCAAGGGATAACCAGCTAATAGTTTAGGATTAAGTGTGTCTTTTAAACTGTTATTTAGTAACCTTACAGTATCTCCAAATAGATGATAAAAGAGAATGAACAAAAAATTAATGTGATTACAGCTCTGTTTGTTTTGCAGTCAGATTTGTGTCAATATTGCAATGCTTTTATACATTCTGTTTGACTTTCTTCTTGCTTAATCTGGTAGTCAGCTCTTTGCGAAAGATTATTAGTCTAGCTATTCGCAACTAATATTTAGTCTTGCCTTTCGCGACTAATTCACGACTTATAGTCAGTCTAGATCAGTCTAGCTATTCGCGAATAATTCGCGACTAATAGTTTGTCTAGCTGTTCACGACAAATTATCTTTCTAATATTTTTTATGCTTAATGTTTGGCTATGTAATCAGCTCGAATATGATTTCTATCACTAATATTCTGTTCTGTTTGATAGGTGTAGTCATGCTTAAGGAAAGAGTGAGATAGCTACTACGCACGAACACTTTTCCTTCGAGTTCGTTTTTTTTTTAGTTTTGAGTTCGTTTCTTTTCGTGTTCATTTCTTTTCGAGCTATTTTTGTTTCTCACAACTCTCTTTCCCAACATGGTATCAGAGCTAATTTCTATAGCCTGATAAGCTTCTAGAGTAATAAGACTCTACTAGCCGATAGAGTAATTGTCTTCTTGTTCTGTAATTTCGCACCAGATTTTCATACTTAAGTCATTGATAGTTTTTCCTATCACCTAGACTAATCTTCCACATGAATTTCCAAGGGAAAGCCAGTCCTATCATGGACAAGCTTGATGGAGCCAATTACCATATGTGGAAATTGAAGATAAAAATAGTGCTAATGGCTAAAGAATTCTATGACATTGTTACAGGTGCAAAAGGAAAACCCGAAGCTGACGACGCAGTAATCGTCAGATGGAAGCTGAAGGATGGCAAAGCATTCGCGCTGATCATCCTCAACATTTTGAATACTCAGATTGGCCATGTATTCGAAGCCCAGACATCCAAAGAAGTCTGAGACATCTTGAGCACATTATACGAAGTGCGAGATATAGCTTCCAAGCTACATCTCAGGAAGAAATTTTACTCTCTCAAGATGATGAATGGTGATTCCCTGCAGAATCACATCAATCAGTTCAAGAACATGTTGAAGCAAATGGCCATTATCAGATCTATCATAGATGATCAAGATGCAGTGATGCAACTGCTTACAAGCTTGCCAAACTCATATGACAACTGGGTGATGATCATCACGACACATCCAGAACTGACTCTTTCGAGAGTCATTACAATGTTGTTGCAAGAAGACACGCGAAGGAATGAAGCCTCTAGTTCCTCAGTTGATTCTCACGTCTTGTACACCAACAAGAGCACGACTAGCAGAAGAAGAAGAAAGACCCGAAGCAATCAAAGCAAGACCAAAAACCAGCGTAGCACAAAGAACAGGTGAATCCATAGATGAAGAAGAAGTTGTTTTGTAGCTACTGCAAACGAAAGAACCACAAAATTCAAGACTGCCGAATACGGCAAGCTAAGAACAACAACAAAGGATAGTCGAATCAAGTGGCCAATGCAACTACAGAAGCTCCACAACCTTTCAAGAAGCGGATCAAGATGCCTTCATGACCAGCCATCAAGGAGCATCCAGCGATAGTTCTTGATTCTTGAATTCCGGTGTCACTCAGCATATGACCAGTTTCGTTGGCTGTTTTGAGCTCTATACACCCTATAGTACCAACAAATACGTTCACCTTGGCGAATAATAGCACACAAGCTATTAAAGGTGAAGGTACTATGAGATTGAGCTTTGCAAATGATCAGTCTAAGCTACTTTCTAAAGTCCTATATGTACCCAATTTGTCTACGAATCTGCTCTCTATAAGTAGAATCACAGATTTAGGACATAAAGTAGAATTCGAATATGATGAGTGCAAAGTAGTTGATAGGACAGACAAGATCCTAGCACTCAGAAAGAGACATGGATACTTGTATAGATTAATTCATTGCCTTTCTACCTCCAGTCAGACACTCAATACTTCTATTCAAGCGAATAAAAGTTTACTTTATAGACTTGGTCACTTGAATCATGCTGTTGTACAACAAATGTCTAGATATTCTATTGTTCTTGATCTAGACTATCCTCGTGATAAAGTCGAGTTACCTATCTGTCAAGACTGTCTAGTTGGTAAATAGACTAGGAAACCATTTAGATCAAGCCATCATCATACTGCTAGAAGATTGTTAGACATTGTGCATTCAGACATTTGTGGCCCGATGAAAAATCCTTTGCTGAAGGATGCAAAGTATTTTTTAACTTTCACTGATGAATTTTCCAGAAGGAATATGGTGTACTTTATTAAGAAGAAATCAAAAGCCTTCAATTGCTTCAAAATCTTCAAGGAGCGTGCAGAAAAAGAGACTGGAAGGACGATCAAGGCCTTAAGGTCAAACAATAGTGGAGAGTACATCTCTACTGAATCTAAGGAGTACTGCCAGAGCCAAGGCATTGAGCAACAATTCATCACTCCTTACAGTCCTCAGTCTAATGACTTAGCCGAGAGGAAGAACCGTACTCTAGTTGAATCAGCCAAATGTATGCTAGCGCATGCATCGCTGCCCAAGAGCTTATGGGCCGAAGCAGTCTCCATTGCAGCTTACATCCAGAACAACACCCCATGAGGTGTGGACAGACTCTAAGCCTTCTGTGAAGAACCTAAGAGTGTTTGGATGCATTGCCTATGCGCAGATCTCGAAAGGCACGAGGAAGAAATTTGACTTCCGAAAGTCTCAAGATCATCTTGATTGGATGTACTTTATCTAATAAAACGTACAAGCTATATGATCTCAATACCCAACAAATCTTATACAGCCGGGATACAGTCTTTATTGGAGATTAGTTCATCGACATCAAAGACAAAGATATTGTTCCAGGAGAACCTTCATCACTTGTCATTGACACGACTATCCAAGCTTCTGGCTCAAGCGTGTCCAATGTTGACCCATTATTTGACAGCGAATCAGATGAAGATGTTGATGCTACCCAGCAACAAGTCCCAAGAGTGGTTCATCAGTCAATTCCTCCCAGAAGATCAAGCCGAGTGCGCACACAGCCCACAAGGTATACTCCCGAGTCTGCATGACTCTTGATATCAACAACCAGACATGGTCATTAGTCGAAGATCCTATTGGCTGCAATATCATTGATTGCAAATGGATCTTCAAGATCAAGTACAATGCCAATGGAGCAATTGATCGAAGGGAGGCAAGACTAGTAGCACGAGGATTCACTCAGATCTCCAACATCGACTACAGTGAGACTTTCAGTCCAATAGTCAAGCATTCGTCGATCCGAGCCCTCCTATCATATATTTAGTAGCTGCCGACTTCGAAGTGCATCAACTTGATGTACAAATAGCTTATCTAAGTGGAGCTATACAAGAAGACATCTATATGATCCGTGTGATGCCACAAAATTGTTAAATATTGAATATCAACCTAAATATGGCATGATATACTCAAAAATGAAGATATGAGCTGGATAAATATGAATCATGAAGAGGCCTAAGCATTTTTCGAGAATATATCTCCTAAAGACTTGCCTTGTATTTAAGAGAAAGACCTCTAGAAGGGAAACGTTGCCTTGGATTAGCCTTTACTAGGTCATTTACGTGAAATAACTAAATATGAATCGACATATTAAACTAGAGTAATTTTAACTCTTAGTTAAATATACCTCTTATGGTATAATTGAACATACATTCAACCTAATTGTTAACTAAAACTTTTCACGGGAGCGACACACATGTAGTCTTTAGAGGTGTGTTTGTTCGTTCCGTAGAACACATATTGATCACACGCTTCAGTCTCGATCATCAAGAGAGAAGGATTTATGTATTTGTGAGAGGTTGAAGAAGTGAATAGAGTGTTGAGGATTATTCTCTCTTATCTCTGTTCTCCGCACCGTTGAGTATGAGTGATCCTGAGTCTACTAGCAGTCTCTATTGCATTACATGAATCACTCTCTAGTCATACAGACTCTCAAGCGCATTACAGTCGTTTGTTGTATGTCCGTAAATATGCTCTGAAGAACTGTCTTAAAACTATCTTATTCGTCTATTGCGAACACTTTCTTTTTGGCACTCAAATAACGTCTATATTTGGTACAATCTAGCACAATCATTGATAGAACTGTATGTATACATTTGAGATATTAGTCCCTGTCTGACGAATTGAGTCTTTGATCGGTGCTCTTGCTTGTAACTGACATAAGTTTCTAACGTACTCTAAAACTATTTGTGCTCTTTAACCATAACCTTGGACTTAAGTTGTTGAGGACTTCTGTTTAGAAACAAACAGTTCGTGAATACAATTAACTAATTGTATGTACAACCAAAAATACATTGAATATTTCTTGACTCTCTATTGACAACTTAATCAGCTGGAGTGTAGTACTGCTATACTACTTTGATAACATCTCACCTGTAGAACGCATTTCAGTCGATTTGATAGAGGCAAGACTGTTGTTCTGGAATTATTAACACTACACACCCAACACAAGTAATACTGGTTACTTTCTAATGTCTGTTGACAACTAGAATAACTCTCGAATCCACTTCATTCAAAATAAATCATAATTGTACCAAATACATAGCTTTTAAACGCTATCCCTTGAGGGTTCAACATTATTTACTACAAAATCTATATTAACCTTGTTGGTATAGTATGACATATACCAAATTTTGGCACCATTGCTAGGGATAGCTTAGGAAAGTTATAAGAAAACTGACACTTCCATTTCCATTCCTAGTGTATGTCAAATAGAGAATCCCGATTAGAACAATACTATAAGCTTAGAGAGAAATTTTTACGAAGACAGTGAGAGTGTGAGTCGAAGAAATCTTGACGAGATCACTGTTCATTTTCTTGAACTCTTAATTAGCTTCGGTATGGATGGTCCTGCTGCACGTTTCATTTCTATTTCAAAAATCAAGTATGATTATTTTAAAGGAACTACTTCAGATGATGCAAATAGCTATGTCTCGCAATTTGAGTCAATTTCTAATGCAAATAACGAAGGAACTGACGTAGATAAATTGCGAATCTTTCTCGGTTTGCTGAGAAAGCAGGCATGCATATGGTATAGTCAAGTTGAACCAGGCCGTGTAGAAACCTGGTTACTATTGAAAGATGCGTTTCTAAACCAGTTCAAAGAAATTGGTCATAAATCCAGAATTCTCAGACATTTGAACAATGTTCAAAAGAAAACTAAAGAACCTCTTTGAAAATATACACGAAAGTTCAAGAATCTTATAGGAAAACTAATCGGTGTATATCCCATTGATATGCAGATCGAATGGTTTTTGGCTAGTTTACCACCAAAGATTGATCGATATTGCAAACAAGGGGACATGACTTCCTTAGCAATAGTAATAGCTAGTGTTGAGAACTTTGAGGCCTCGAAACTAGCACGAAAGCGACACTCAACTAAAAAATTTTGTAAGTCTAAAATTGATTCTAGTGATAGCTTGATTCCTTTGCATTGTGGATTAACTAGGTTCTGGTTTCTTGTTTCTTGCTTAGTTGTGGATTAGGATTCAGTTCTTGTTTGTGGAATGAGGTAGTAATCAACATTCAAGTAAACTAGATAGGCTGGTTTGTGTATAATTCTTGCATACTCCCTTACAGCCCAGTTCTTGATTGTTCTTGAGCAATCTAAGCATCAAGAAATGAGTGTTTCTTGATTCTTAGACTATTAAAATGCTGCTAGGAATCTTGTTTCTTGTTTCTTGAATCTTGTTTCTTGTTCTAGTAGTTAATCTTGTCTTTGATTGTTTCTGATTCAGTAGATAATGGTAAGATTGCTCCCTGTACCAGAACGCTGATCCTCTTGAGCTGTAGATGGTTACATGGCTGGTTATGCATGTAGCTGAGTATCGAAGCCGTCTCCCATTGACAGGCTGGGAAATACATGCTGAAAACTGAGTAACGCTTCTGCTTGTAACTGTTCTAATAAGAAGAAGTACCATAAAGAACCGTAACTATAGAAGTATAAGAAGAAGCAGAAAATCGTGTCTACAGATTCAAGAAATCTGTGAACATTTGGCGCCATTCCACAGCTCCACATAGATTAAACCGTCCAAACCATTCCGATTTGTGCCACACACCCATCGCTCTCCGAACATCCATGCCTTCATCACACAGCACACCATTTTCGTCCTACCTACCGCAAACCGCACTTCTCAACCGACACTTCACGCTCATTTCCAAGCTGAGCCACGGTTCAATCTCGATTGGTGCCAGAGCCATCTTTCAAATCTCGACCGATGCGCTACAGTCTAAATCTCAACCGATGGCCTTCAGTTAGATCTCAACCGACACACTGCATCAGATCTCAACCAATGCCATCCTCTTAAATCTCAACCGATGGCTTTCACTTAGATCTCGACTGATGTTTCATGTCAGATCTCAACCAACGGCCCTCAATCAAATCTCGACCGACGCCTATTCACTCAATTCTCAACCGACGGTCGGTATTAAATCTCAACCAACTGCTTCACGTCAGATCTCGATCGACAGTTTCGTAATAGATCTCAACTGACACTTTGCGTCAGATCTCGACCGACGACCTCGTGTCAAATCTTGACCGACGACCTCGCATCAGATCTCGACCGACGCCCTCACCACAGATCTTGACCGAAGCTTCGCAACAGATCTCGACTGATGCATTCACGTCAGTTCTCAACCGACGGCTAATCTCAGATCTCAACCGATCCTTTGACCGTCCAGTCCATATTCACCAGCATTACAATCACTGCAACCACTCGTAATGACCGCATTGATCTGTCATGAGCATTCTGCATAGTGGCAACTATATCCAACCGTAGCGAATACATTCACCAACACACCCATTACTTCACTCTTTGCATTATTGCGACCCAAAACATACCGTGTTCATTTGCCACTTCTGTACACTATCCTACACGCACTCATCTGTAGTCCGCTTGCCTTCCAAACGCACTCACACCTCCTCCACAATTACACCATCAGGATTGCACTCTTTCCACCTTCCGTGCTTCACAACGATAAGCATCCAATTCCAGCTATCCCACCGACCGTTTCGACCCCTACTCACAGCAACCCAATTATGTCATTCCATCATCCGTAACAGCCCCATACATCCACCGCAGCCAATCGCAATCCATCGCAATTGTCCACACAACATCGCAATCCGTCAGGACCGCAATCCATTGCAAACGATTTGGGCCGCAATCCCTTACAAACGTACAGCCCACGAAGCACCGCCACACTCCGCCATCCACTCATCTCTGTTCTCGACCCATGGAGACCGCCACTGATCATAGCAAACCGCAATCCTACGACCCTATGACTACATTCAACCACCACAAACTGCAACAAGCCGTAATTCCACGGCCCTACGTCTACCCTCGGTCACCCCTGACTGCAGCAGACCGCAATCATACGGCCTACGACCCCTTCCTCATCTCCAACCACCAATCGACCACCCTTTTCCACATTTCGCACAGCAACGTTGACACCACACCCAGCCGTTGCTACAGCCACACACCACTGACCGCAACCGACCGCAGAAAAAAAAAAAAAAAAAACCCGCAACGGACTGCCACAACCCGTATTGCACCACTACCACCGCATTCTATTGTTCCACCACCTTAGCCGTATCCACTGCCATTAGTCGCATTACACTCGCATCAACCGTGGATCCGTATCAACCGCATTCCAACACCCGTATCCATTGTAACTAGAGTCCAAGTGCATATTTATACACATGTTGTCATGGATCGCCCTTATGATCCGAATTCTACGGAGGACTACCCACCAGAGATGGTTTTCCTATCCACCAAACAGGCTCGATTTAACAGATATTCTCGGATGAAATCTCAAGTCCAAGAGCCATCCATGAACCCATTCGATAGATGGGAACCTATACATTATGAAGCTCCATACGAACGACCACAATTTCATGATTCCGAATCCTCACATGCAAGAGCTCACTTAAACGGAGCTTTCGCAAATAATGTTCCACGTACTGAAAAAAGGACCCCAAAGCTCGACTTACCTAAGTACGATGGCAACACTGATCCTCAAAGATTTTTTCAAGTCTTTGAGAATGCATGTGATGTCTATGGCAAAACATCACCAGATGCCATGATTCAATTGTTCTCAATGACCATGATCGATCGAGCATGAGAATGGTTTTTTAACCTTGATCGTGAAGATAAACGTGACTGGTCACTCTTGAAGGAGGCCTTTATCAAACGCTTCAAGCAATTTCGCTTGATAGAAAGTCCTTTTGTCAAACTAAGTGATATCAAAATGACAAAAGACGAAAAAGTACGTGACTACATTGAACGATTTAAACGATTAAAAAGTCAGGTACAAGAACAACCATCATTGAAACAAGCCATGTCTGATGCCATTCGGTAAGAAGACGAGGGCTCAGATGTTGATGAACCACGAGAACGGAGAGCACATCGTACTGTCCAATAAGCTCGTCCAAACGATGACACTCGAGAACAGTTACGGAAGACACAGATGGAGTTGTTTAACCAGCAACACCAACAATAGATGGAGAAACTCACGAAAGAGTTTCAGAACACTCTTAGATCTATCCAGAGTTTGATGTCGGGTCAGTTACCCACTGGCCAAATCCACCATAGACGAGAGAACACGTGGTAGCCTCACTGCCGAGGTGCACACACTGGCAATGAGTGCCCTTCATACCAACCGGTCCCAGATACTTCCTTGATCAAATGTGAAATCTGCGACTTTATGGGCCATACCTCTCTTTATTGCTATTATAACCTGAGGAACCAGCCTCACAACCAGTCAGGAGGACATTATCAACCTCCTAGGCAACCGTTTGTTTCACAGCACCACCACATAACTTATCAACCACAAAACAACTAGGTCCATATACAAGAGTTGCCCAGACAACCTAGACATGACCCTCAACCACGGCTGGCACTCTTAGGACCACCACCAAGAGGACAACAAGATCTAGGAGCACAAAAACATAGACATCCTCGAGAATCTACCCAAGCACATCTGGTAGAAAACTCCTACGATCAATCATATCACAATGATACAACAATTCCATCATCTAGTCATCACCATTATCAAATCGACAACTCATGCTTATGCAAATAAGCTGAGTATTCCACACCACCAGAAAACCCAGCACAGCTAGCCATCCAAGATGGTTACGCTATCGCCATGGGACCCATGAGCAACCGCTGCTTTATTTGTGGCGAAACAGGACATTTCATGGCTGACAGTAAAGTAAAAAACCAATACCATGCGGAATGTCCCGACTGTGTACGTAAACACAGTTTCAAGGATTGTCCTAAACAACCTAGCAGGATTCTCCCAACACGTCATATCTCATCCGAACCTGTTAGAGTTCTTACTAGAGCACAACACCAACAACAAGAACAACAACACCACCATGGAAAATCAGCTGACTCACATGGAAGCCATTTTACGGCCTCCACATTACCAAAAGACTACCCGGACCCAAAAGTGGAACAAAGGCAATACAACAAATTTCGAGATGAATTTTTGCGAGAGGAAGAACATACGGAAAGTTCGTCATCAACTCATATCCCCAAAAAGGAGCAATCTCTACAGGGACTTGAAGTAATTTCTGACCTCTTGCAAGCTCAACTCACTATGTCATCCCATAGTGCAATCAAATCCTTCACCGGACTTCAACGCTATATCCATTGTAGTTTTCAGCTGCCTCCTATTCCTGATGAACAGCAAAAACCAGAAGAGATTCCCAAAATTCCTCAGATTCCTATGAATCTGATGAATATAGGTGCTGCTAAGGGGAATAGCATCACACTACCTTTTTCCTATAAAGATTATCCCGCAATATCTACTATCCTCGATAGCAAATCAAACGTTAATATAATGGCTTTGTCATTGGCAAAGTCATGGGGCTTTCATACCCTCGATCAACCACGATATAAACTTCGAATGGCTGATCAATGAGTTACCAACCCTGCTGGTCATTTATCAAATATAAAAGTTCGGATAGTAGGTGTCAAGTTTATTATCGATTGTGTCATCTTGGACCTACCAGAAGATGCTAATACATATAAACTCCTTCTTGGTACACCCTGGCTCCAGATGGAAGGTGTTGTCCAAGATTGGAAGCATAGTAAAATTAACTTTGGCAACCACAAGAAACGAGTCACGGTTGACTCAACAGGCCATGTCAAGCCAGCCAAGGTATACGATGATTGGTCATCTACAACATATGACGAATCAAATAGTGCCCCGATCCAACCAAAAGGCCATTATACACGATCCATAGACATAATCAATTGGGGTCATGCACTAGCCACTGTGGATTGTGCGGATTCCAATTGATGTCGTATCGAAACCGCTGCAACAGATGTGAATATTATCCCATCTTCTACAGACATTGACACACCCATCATCCCACTTATGATGATTGACCCGATTCCTATAGCTTGGTGCCCAGGAGAACCTAGCGTCTCTACCGCCCATGTTTTGAAAGAAGGTATTCTTTCCATAGATGATGTAGAAATGACGGATGAACATGTACTCCTCTATCTAGATGCCCAACCTCATCCACCAAAATCAATTCTTAAGGAGATCAAGACTCCAAGACCGTTGGCTCATGTCCAACTGATGTCCAAAATACCCAACACACAAGCATACAGGCCCAAATCCAAAGTTTATACATGGGATGTGTATCCAGACGAAGTCTGGGATACAATCAATGACGATATCATAAGTGAGGTAACAACACTGCCCACTCAAAAACCGCAAAAACCTCGGTTACAAAAAAATAAAATCATTGATACACAATTAATCGAGCGTCAAAAACAGATGCGTGCGAAGCTTAAACAGCCGATCAAGCCCTTGTCCGAAGGGATAGACACCAAACAGTACGACAAAGCTTCCACGTCCAGTAAATAATCAACTCAAATGATTCCTAAAGTCCCAAAACATTTTGTGGACCCACCTTTCGATCTTCCACAGAAATTCAAAGACTTTACATTGGATGATGCCGTTATCCAGTTACCGCAGCCACATCAGGAACCTACACCAAGTTCCAATTCCTTTGAAGGACCCGCTAAGACAATTCCACTAAATCTTAAAGATCCTGACGAGGACATAGATCGAATAGTTCATGTTGGTGCACATCTGTCATCAACCCAACTGTCTGATCTAGAGACTTTATTACGCAAATACAGAGATGTATTTGCATGGAATTATACCGAAATGAAAGGAATCCCCCCTGAAAGAGTAGTACATCAGATTCCTCTAGAAGACAATGCTAAGCCTGTTAGGGCTAAACCTTACCGTAGTATCCCCGTCTATCGTGAGAGGATCGATGAGGATATTAAAAAATTGCTGGATGCTAGTTTCATTTATGAGGTCCAACATACTGATTGGGTATCACCCATTGTGGTTGTACCCAAGAAAAACGGCAAGCTTTGTATCTGTGTCGACCTCAAGAACCTTAATGCGATTACGAAGAAAGACCATTTTCCCTTACCTTTAACAACCCAAATCTTAGAGGAAATTGTAGGAGCTAAAGCTTTCAGCTCCTTAGATGGATTCAACGGTTATTTTCTTGTTCAAATAGCCCTTGAAGATAAACATAAAACAGCCTTTGCCACAGAGAACGGGGTTTATGCTTATAACGTTATGCCTTTTGGCTCATGTAACACCCCTTCAACTTTTCAATGGGTTATGCAACTGGCCTTTCAAGATCTGTTACATCGGGTTGTGGAGATTTATCTCGACGATCTAGGCGTACATTCTTCCGCCGCTACGCACCTAGACGCCTTGGAGAAAATCTTTATTCGTTGTCATAGGTTCGGCATCTCACTAAACCCTGATAAATGCCAAAATGGGTCACCCAAGGGGTTGTACTCGGGCATATAATATCAAAGGACGGTATTTCTGCCGACCCGTCAAAAATCAAGGTTATTGTGGACATGCCCTACCTGCAACAGTGAAGGAAGTATATGTCTTCCTCGGTCATACCAACTATTATCGCATCTTTATAATTGACTATGTCGGCAAGGCACGCTTCGTTTATTTAGTTGTGGTAGATCCTTGCTGGACCGAAGAACGAATTAAGGCCTTTGAGGAGTTGAAAACAGCCCTCATGACGGCTCTCATACTCCGCTCACCAGATTACACGAAAGAATTCCATGTACATACTGACGCAAGTAAGTATGCCATTGGAGGTCTTCTTGCACAACCGGACGAGTATGGCAAAGACTTTCCCATACGTTCCTTAAGCAGGCAATTGGTGCCTGCTGAAGTGAACTATACAACTACCGAAAGAGAAGCATTGGCAATGGTCTACGTTGTACAATAACTAAGACATTATTTATTAGGCCAGACCTTTGCTTTCTACACAGACCATCAAGCACTTCTATATATCGTTAATAAGTCCTATAAAACAGGACGATTTTTGTGTAGTAGTTCGGAAAGGGACCCAACATTTCATGGCAGACCACCTTTCCAGACTACCAAGTGCTGAAAAAGCAACTGCACCAGTCAACGATGATCTCCCTGATGCATGCCTTTTTCAGATCGATGCTACACCCTTATGGGCTGAGGAGATCACTCAGTTCCTCACAACAGGCCGACTACAAGAAGGCCTGAGTACAACGACAAATTTTTTTTTTTTAATAAAAGCAGCGCCCTTTCGGTTAATTGTGGGACAACTTTACAAAAGAGGCGTTGACGACATTATTCGACGATGTGCTTATGAATCTGATATACGACCGATAATATCTCAGGCTCATGAGGGCATTGGAGGTGGCCACTTTTCTGTTGAAGCCACAGTGAAGATTATCCTTCGAGCGGAATTGTGGTGGCCATATTTGTTTAAAGACACGTTTGTCGTCATTAAAGCGTGTGATGTTTGTCAACGAGCAAAGAAAATTACGAAAGCAGACTTCACACCATTGACTCTCATTATAGAAGGCGAAGCCTTCCATAAGTGGGGGATTGACTTTGTTGGACCAATCAGTCCAGCAACAAAACATACCCAAGCTTGATACATCCTCATAGCCACAGATTACGCCACTAAGTGGGTGGAGGCTCGAGCAACGAAGGACGCCAACGCAAAATCAGTTGCACGTTTTCTTTACAAGAACATTATTACCCGTTTTAGCTGTCCCATAGAGCTTGTTAGTGATCGCGGCACGCATTTTTTAAATGTTGTCGTTGATAATCTCCTACGCCATTACCTTGTCATTCACAGAAAAAGTACACTGTACTATCTAAGGTATAATGGCCAGGCTGAATCCACTAACAAGATGATCTGTAAAATTTTAACTAAGATAGTTGAAGCCAGTCGCTTTGATTGGGAAACAAAACTTTTCTCAGCCATCTGGGCTTACCGCACCACCCCGAAGAAAGCCACTGGGTGGATTACACCTTTCCACTTAGTATATGGTCAAGAAGCGGTAATGCCCGTAGAATTCTTAGTACCTTCGCTAAGAGTTACAGAAGCTTTTTCAATAGATCTCTGTGAAAAGACTTCAATAGATCAACAAGTCAAAGCCAAGCTATTTACGTTAGCCCAGTTATGTTAGACAAGACTAATATCTTATCACGCACAACTAGTTAACAAACGACGCCAAAAGGCCTAGCATGATCGTCACCTGCGCAATAAAGATCTACACTTAGGTGACCAGGTGCTTCTTTATACATCAAAGAAACACCCCGACAAATTGAATTTCAGAAGTGAGGGCCATACATTATCAATAAAATTTTTTCCAATGGTGCAGTCCAATTACAAGCACTTGATGGGATACTCCTAGACACTGTCGTAAACGGTGGTCGTCTATGACGGTATTACGAAGAGTTGTTCTTTGTTGACCCAATTTAACATCTTTTCCCTAGTATGTATTTCACATTTTTTTATTTTTTATTTTTAATTTTATTTATTATTTTATTATTCAATTTTATTTTATTTCCTTACTTGTACTTCTCATTTTGCATGCTTTGTTTTATGTCCTTTATATGCATTTTCCCTTCCTGTACATACTCATGGGTCATGAATGTCCTAGATCAACAAATGATAGGCTACACCATAGAAACTGATTCTCACACTTTAGCCACCTCATCTCTGTGTCTAACTGGTATCTCAGGCATACAACCATTCCTGGGGATACACTCTTCTCACAAAAACTTCTACTCTATACCACAGTCATATTTTTTCCCTAAAGTTCTTCACTTGCATACAACAGATCCATTCCTTCATATTGAGATTTTGATAAATCTCAACTGACGGGGTCCACTTCAATATCAACCGACGGGATCCACTTCAATCTCAACTAACGGGATCCACTTCAATCTCGACCGACGGATCTTCATAAGAATCTCGACCGACGGACTTTCATAAGATCTCGACCGACGGACTTTCATAAGATCTTGACCGACGGACCTTCATAAGATTTCGACTGACGGACTTTCATAAGATCTCAACCAACGGACTTTCATAAGATCTCGACCGACGGACCTTCATAAGATCTTGACCGATGGACCTTCACAAGATCTTGACCGATGGACTTTCATAAGATCTCGACCGACGGAACTTCACAAGATCTCGACTGACGTGACTTCATTAAAATCTCGACCGACGCTATAGACACGTCCCATCTCGCCCGCGCCCACCCAAAGACGTCCATAAATGCCATCACTTCGACCACATTTGCACCTCAGCAAAGTGCAAACTCTAGAGCTCCCTGGCGATGATCCTCTGGCAATTTTCAGACTCTCCTACACGATCCTGGCGCTCTCTCATCTGGTGCATCCGTCAGTGCTTCTACACCATTTGCACCCAGATTCAGCCATCCTCGTGTGTTTTTCATTGAGAGCGCCATCACAAACCGTTTCCAATCCTAATATCGCCAGTGGAGAACAAAGCATTTGATACATTTTGCATGCTGAGGGGTAGTGTCACACAAGCATTCCAAACACTTTCATTACACTATTGAGCATCAACTTTTAATCTTCCACACTTTTCATCCTCTCCAAACAATCGTCTTAATCAAACGTCACTTTATTTACATCTCTTTACCTCTTCTGCTTAGTCACAACCATATACCCACATCTTTTTTTTCGGAACCTCTACAACCCATTGTTCACACCATACTTCGATTACCACACATCCTCCATACCCTTCCATCCACAACACCTCCACTTTCACACACCCTCCTTCCCATCCTCAATTTCTCACAGTCCATTCCTTTCACTCCATTCAGCCGATGCAATTTTCACTCCATCATCTTAGCTGACGCATTTTTCACTCTATCTCAACCGACGCATTTTCCACTCCATCTCAGCCGACGCATTTTTATTCCATCTCAGCCGACACATTTTCATTCCATCTCAGCCGATGCATTTTCATTCCATCTCAGCCGACGCATTTTCCTTCCATCTCAGCCGACACATTTTCCTTCCATCTCAGCCGACACCCTCCGCTCCCATCTCCACCGTCCAATTTCTTCATCATGTCTACCAACCTTGCCTCCAACTTTGATGATCCCGCAACCAATAAGCTCGACATCCACTTATCCACATTGGATTTTACAGAAATGCAACACTGGTACCAACAGACAACAACTTTCTTTCAAGCCATTGAGTTCCAAATGCCTGTCCTTGTTAGAAATCAATGATAAACTTCATTGTTACACTTCTTAGGTACTATTTACGATGTACTTTATTACTAGTTGTAACTAGCCGTTGGCTAGTCTAGTAGTCTACTCCTAGGTCTCCCTCTCTCTTAGGGTTCAGGGTTTATATGTACATTTTACATTCAGTATGTTAGTGTGATAGATTGATAGTGTGTGTTATTCTTCCGACTTCTTTGGTGATTGCTTATGGTGAATGCTTGATGTTGCATATCTGATTCTTCACATGGTATCAGAGCGGAAATAGTCCTGCGTGCCTTATCAGTGGATACAACTTATCACAGGCTCCTTAACGAAGTGAGAAAGTCCTTCACGGGAGGTGAAAGCTTTGAGAGTCTGGAAGAAATCCTTCTTTGGTGTATTTTGCAGGTTTGGAGCTCAGAATCATCAGTGGGGTACGAAGACACAGTCCCCGAGGCATCAGAAAGGCCAGGGCAACATCAAACAAGTTGAAAATCTGTTGAGTGGGAAGATTTTTACAATACTTCCTAATTGTTTTGATTTGGGAGCGGTGGGCCACAACGAACCTAGCCCGCTCGTGACGGATCGGATGCAGCACCACTCTATGGATAGCATTGCGGTATCCATATCCCTACGGAATGAGGCTATTGGAGATTCGAAGTCCGAGGTGAAAAAATATTAACGCGTTCTCTGGCTTGCCCATCGAAGGGCCGAAGGCCGCAACTACCCCGTTTTGTACGGAATTAATAATTAGCCCCAAGCTCGGGCGGGGCATTGGCTTTCACCCGTGAATTTTTCAAGATCACAACCCGTCGCCGCACCCCCCAATATATGGAAATATATGGTAGAAACAACAAGATTCGTAGAATGAGCTTAAAGGACGGAAGGATATAGCAAGTAGAGAATAGGCTTAGTAGGGCTCGAACCTACAATATTACCATTATGAGCGATACATTAAAAGCACAGTCTCGGAGGCATCCAAAAGGCTAGGGCAACATCAGACAGATTGAAAAACTGTTGAGTGGGAAAGATTCTTACAATACTTCCTAATTGTTGTGGAAAGTGCTATTTGTGTGAGAGGTTTGCCAAGAAATCTCTCATTTGTCTGCTTGGAGTACCACAAATCACACTAGATAGTATCTAGTACTGTCATTCAGAGTTAGGAAGCTTCATACTTTTCACATTACTAATATCTGTCTATTTGAACGATCACTCGTTTTGAAATCTAAGCAAAGAGGAGGCGGCATAGCCGCCGTGCTAAAGTAGATAATCTAGAATATTCCCTCTGAAAAGTTCTTATATTCTCTCTTTTTTACCAGTATCGGATCCAAGTGCGCTAGCTGAAGAGAAACCCGAGCAATCGTACATCTGCGCTCCAGTCCAATATTGTCCGTACCGATATCAAATCCAAGTGCACGAGCTAATGTGAATTCCGAGTAGTTGTACATCCGCGCTCCAGTCCAATATCGCATGCTCCAATATCGGATTCATGCGCACAATTTAAAGAGGATCCTGAGTAGCCGTACTTCTGCGCTCCATTCCGATATCAGGTGTATAACCAAAAATTTACAGTCCTATGGTGTGATAAATTTTGTGATCCAGACTCATCTATCCAATAATGGCAACTCTAAGCGAGAGTGTCCTCAATGAGTCAAGCAAATTGGAAGGAGCCGTCAACTATGCAATTTGGAAATTCAAACTGAAGAACATTTTGATGGAAAAGGAGCTATGGGAGATCGTGACAGGTGAAGAGACAAGGCCATTGATTGAAGAAGATCAGCGGACATTTGACAGGAGAAAATGAAAAGCACAGATTGTCATCAACTTATCAGTTAGAGATGCAATTATTCCCTACATTTCGGATTCAGAAGGACCAAAATAAACATGGGATACGTTGAAGGCATTGTTTGAGACCACAAACACATTTCGAGTGCTATTCTTGAAGACGAAGCTGCACACATTGCGGATGGATGATGGTGCAACTGTTGCTGATCACCTACTGAAGTTCAAAGAGATTCGTGACCAATTAACAGCAGTTGGAGAGCGAGTACAGGATCGTGAGATCGTGCAGTTGACATTGAGTAATTTGAGTGAGTCACATCAGATGTTTGTGACAAGTATAGCCACATGGAAAAATCTTCCAACCTATGAAGAGTTAGGTGGATTGCTTTTGCAGGAAGAACAACGTCAAGAGAACTTGAGTCATCACAACAGGGGATTTGATCAAGCTCTTGCAGTCAGGGGACGTGGTGGTAGATTTGGTCGTGGAAGACACCAATCAAGACATGGAAACTCAAATCATGGATCATTCCAACAATTTCAAGAACAATCCAATGATGGTCCAAATCGAGGCAATTGGAATCAAGGCCGAGGTCAAGGACGCGGCTATTCTAGGCAAAATAAACGTGAAAATTGTAGGTATTGCAGCAAACCTGGCCACTGGGAGCGTGAATGCTTCAAGAAACAGAAGGAGATGGAACAAAGAAAAGACAAAGGGCAAGTGGGAAATTATGCTGATCAACATCAATTTGATAATTATTATTATGAAAACAATTATACTGATCAACATCAATATGATGAGGATCAATATGAAGATGATACAGGTGAGAGCTCAAAATTGTTCATTACAGCATTAATGACAAGTGATGAAACCAAGGATACCTGGTACATTGATAGTGGTGCATCCAAGCACATGACTTCAAGGAAAGAGTGGTTTTCAGAACTTAAGGAAACTTACAATGGTGATGAAGTTGGACAAGCCGATGGAAAATTGCTATCTGTTAAAGGAGTTGGAGTGGTAGCAGTGAAGTTAGCCAGCGAGAAGATAAAGCGGATAAGCAATGTGCAATATGTACCTGGCTTAGCTAACAATCTACTATCTGTTGGGACGATGGCTGATCAACAACTCAAGGTTGAGTTTGACAGCGACAAATGTCTTGTCAAAGACATCAAGAATCACTACAAAGTGATTGCTACAAGAGCTAGAGTCAACGGGAATCGACTCTACAGATTGAATGCGAGATCTTTTGCTCAAGCTATGGTAAGAATGGTTGATAGTCGAAGTGACCTTTGGCATCAACGATTCGGTCATATTAGTGCTCAAAGTTTACAAATTCTCAAAAGAGATAATCTAGTTATAGGATTGCCTGATATTTCTTTTGAAAGAAAAATTTGTGAAGGTTGCCTTTTGGAAAAACAACACAGAGAGAGGTTTGTGGCATCCTAGATCTTGTCCACAGTGATCTATGTGGACCTATGAAAACTAGATCTCTTAGTGGCTATTGTTATTTTATCACCTTCATTGATGATTATAGCAGATGCATTTGGATTTATTTCATAAGCAAGAAATCAGATGCTTTTGCTAAATTCAAGGAATTCAAGGCATTAGTTGAAAAGCAAACAGGATGTTGCATCAAAACTTTGAGATCTAATGGAGGTGGTGAGTATTTTTTGACAGAATTTATTGATTTCTGCAAAGATCAAGGGATCAAGAGGTAGACTACAACACCTTATCCACCACATCAAAATGAAGTTGCAGAACGAAAGAACAGATCTATTGTTGAGATGGCTAGGGTGATGCTCAAAAGCAAGGGTCTGCAAAACACCTTTTGGGCAGAAGCTTGTAGCACAGCTATGCACATCTTGAATCGGTGTTCTACAAAATCCGCGGAAGGCAAGACACCTCATGAAGCTGTTACTGGAAAGTAACCTAATATTTCTCATTTGAGAGTATTTGGTTGTGATGCTTATGCTCATATTCCTGATGAGAAATGAAAGAAATTGGATGCAAAAGCTATAAAGTGTATTTTCCTTGGATATGATGAGAAGGCCAAGGCATACAAGATTATGACACAAATGCACAGAAGCTTGTAATTTCTAGAGATGCTACGTTTGACGAGATGGGGCAAGGTGAAAAATCTGAAGTAATCACTGAACCTTTTGATGAGGGAGCGAAAGTACAGCTCAAGAAGGAAGTGGATTTTGATATAGAAAATCCATTGGACAAAGGCAAGTCTGATGCTGAAATTCCCAAGAGAGTACCTAAATAGTACTTATCAGTCACAAATGGTGCAAAGAAGGGAGATACTCCAGAATCTAGTGAGAAGGGAGAGCTTAGAAGATCAAGTAGAAATCGAAAACCTCCTGCAAGATTAGAGATGAATCTAGCCCTAATGGGTTTTGTGCTCAAGGCTCAAGAACCAAAAACTTTTGATAAAGCAAAGGAGCACGAGGAGTGGCGTGAAGCTATGGAAACAGAAATGGAAGCTATATCACAAAATAGGTCTTGGAACTTGGTTGAGCTACCTGATGGTAAGACGCCTATCACTTGCAAATGGATATACAAGATCAAATATGGAGCTGATGGGCAACTCAACAAATTCAAAGCACGATTGGTTGCGAGAGGATTTGAGCAGTAGGAAGGTATTGATTTTGAGGAAACCGTCGCACCCGTAGCTAAGATGGTAACTATACGTTCTGTCATTGCTATTTCTGCTTTCTATGGTTGGAAGATCCAACAAATGGATGTTAAATCTGCTTTTCTTAATGGAGTGTTGGATGAAGAGGTGTACTTATTACAACCTCAAGGATTTATTGAACTAGGGAGAGAGCACCTTGTTTGTAAGCTCAACAAAGCTATTTATGGATTGAAACAAGCACCACGGGCATGGTACTCTTGCATTGATGAACACTTTAAGTGAAGGGGAATGGTAAAGAGTGATGCTGATCCTAATCTTTACATTCTAAGGCAAGATTTAGATATAGTGTTCATTGTGCTGTACGTGGATGATTTGATTATTACAGGAAGTAATGAGAGCTTAATTGATGAAATCAAATCAGATCTTTCCAATGCTTTTGACATGAGTGATCTAGAATTGATGCACTATTGTCTTGGCATTGAAGTATGGAAAAAGGAAAATGTGGTCTTTCTTACACAAAGCAAATATGCACGAGATTTGCTTTATAAACTCAATATGCAGGATTGTAAGCCTTTGAGTACACCTATGGATGTCAAACACAAAGCTTACTGCATATGATGAATCTGAGAAAGTGGATGCTTATTTGTATATATAGCTGGTGGGTAGTTTGATTTATTTAACACACACACGACCTGATATTTCTTATGTTGTTGGTGTTGTTAGTCAATTTATGCAAGATCCTAGTCAAACACACTGGAAGTCTGCTAAACGTATTCTCAGATACATTCGAGGGACATTGAATTTTGGTTTGAAGTATGATTTGCCTGAAGTGCCAATATTGATAGGATATATAGATGTTGATTGGGCAGGTAATATTGATGACAGAAGGTCTACCAATGGTCATACATTCAGTACATCGCAATATTTTGATGTTGCGGACCTGATGGAAATAAGCAACGATGAGCCAGAAAAGGTGGAGCAACCAGGAAGAAGTCTGACCCCTCCACTAACCACCACCACCACAATCATTACTAACATCATCCCTCTACTCCCTCCACCTCCACCTCCACCTCCATCTTCAACTCTAACACCACATTTATTTTTTGGTTTAGCTTCACCATCCCACACCCCAGATCAGTACCCAACTCTCACTAACCCTGAAAAACTCACTAAAGCAGCCAAGCGTGAGCCAGCATCAAGTGCTCGAGAGCAAGGTCCAACATCAAGACCAAGAAATTATGCAATATCAAAGGCTGGCCAAAGAAAAAGAGGAAGAGACAATGGAAACCAGATCCGTGATGGTCGGGCAGAAATCCACTTTGGAAGAGGTCCAGCAACAACTGAAGCACTATATGGTCCAAATCGACCAAGTACGAGATGGATCATCGGATGCAATGACAGTTGACGCTCCTCTAGTCAAGCCCGAGGACATTTAATTCCAGGCCCCACAGGCCTCAGCCCTCCGGATGGAAAAATATGTAAGGCTAATCCAAGAGCGAGAAGCCGAAAAGAGAAATTTTGAAAACATTGTGGCCAAACAAGAGAAAATCATCCTGGAGTCCCAGAAGCAGTTGGAAAAAACCACAAAGGCCCTACAACAAGTCTTGGACAAGGTGAACCAATTATGGGACACAGCATGCAAGGCTCAAGCAGGTTCTCAAATAACGAAGCCACGGGACGATGATGAGAATGATGGAACAGGGAATCAAGGCGGGCAAATCCACCCTTCAGACGGTAGCTCGGGATCGGGTGGCCAGAGAGCCGGTGCTGCTTCCATGACTTTTCCCCGACCCCCTCCCACCTTTAACCCTTCCTCTTACTCTGCATTTAATTTTTCCAGAAACATTCATATCAACTTACCTAATTCTTCCATCTCCCCTCTCTTCATCACCTCCTAACAAAATAATGGCCCCATCAAAAGGTCCAGTTGACACTTATAAAGCCCGACGGGATGAGTTCCTCCAACAACTCCACTCCCATATAATTTGTTGATTCCGCTTCTTCCTAAACCTATCACCCCCGCACCCCTGTCCCCAGATCATTCCATCCCCGACCTTCCAGAAACTAACACCGACATGGGGGGTGATGACGACTTCTTGACAGATCAACTCGAAACGAGAAGGTTCTCGCCCAGGCCAGACACGAGTGCAGCTGAGCCATCGACAAGCAATCAAACTAAAGAGAAAGATACGGGCACCAAGGCCCTAGATGATTATCTGGCAAGGCCATCCCAGCTACGTAGGACAACTTCTCCTACTAGGCCCAGAGGAAAACTGGCTGACACAAGGGAGTCAGAGAAATTTGAGAGAAAATACCCTCCCAACATGAGGGGAGGCAAAGAAGACATTGATCAAAGCCAATACTCCACCAGGGCCAAGATCATTGCCGCATTACAACTGCAGCCAGAATGGCGGAATAAATGTCCTGAAGGATAGCAGGCGGCTTCAAGAGTATTTGAAAGCACCGACATGGAAGCGAGTGGATCCTTTCTATATGTCACTCAAACGCAGAAACCCATGGCCGGTGGAAAAGCCCCAAGTGGAATTAGTAAACTGGCCATCCGGGAATTTCAAAGAGAACCTCCCCAGATGATCTGAGGCTGCAGTTATTCGACTTCGGGCATAAATACAAATCAAGTGCCGATCTTTGCATGCAGAAAAGTGCCGAGTATTGCAGATCCATGGCCTTCCTGATGCAACAAGATTGTTACTGGGATCGAGGCCTAGAGCACATCAAAATCAACCCAAACGTCGCCCTCCAGTCAAAAGAATACCATAAAATGATGGCCAGGCTATACTACAGAGCGGCCTTCATGTCGTCACGCTATGTGACCATGGTGGAAGACTGGCAGAAAATGGGCTTCATAGAAAAGATAAGAGAATATATGGGGCCCCTCAGTTTCGGAAGTAAGCTCCGCTTCCAAGTTTTTGAAGCCCTGGGCCGAAAGATGAGCGAGCGAAAGCAGACGGCATGACGATGAGGCGAGCAGGATTCACAAGAAGTGCTCAAGAGGGCTGGTATGTAGCGGCCAATTGGGAGACTTCCAATTTTGATGAATAAATTTTGCGGATAATAAGCACCTGGTTTTACGAAAGCGAACGAAAATCCACGCTTTTCCAAGTGCCAAGCGGAAGACATCACCGGTGTTGCAGTGGGTGGTGCAAGTGGATAATGTTAGCAGATTCTAGAGAATCTCCAAATGTCGAGCCAAGTTGAAGACACAAATTATCTCTCACCCATGACCGAGGAGGTCTCAGAAGGAAAAGAGCAGAAGAAGCTGAGAGTCGAGCATGAGAGCCGATGAAGTACTAGCTAGGAAGATAGTGAGTTATCTATGTGAGCCTACATGGTGTATCCCAAAGAAGGAATGACCATATAAGAGCTAGTAATATTTCTTAGGAACTGTAAATAAATGTAGACCCCCCTTAAATTAGTCAGAGTGAGCCACTTTTTGATGGTGACCTTTGGTGGAAGGGCAAATTCCACATGTAATTTCTAATTTGCCACTTGGGCTCCACATGGGCAGCCTTCTTGCTTATTTAAGGGGCCCCCCTCTCTTGTGAGGGAGCTTTTGAATGTATTGTCAAGTTCTCTTGAGCTAATAAAGAGGATCCTCCATGAGTTCTTGATGATAGCTAAGCTCCTTGTTCATGGCAATGTTCTTGAGTGAGATTTCTATGAGCATGCTTGATTCCTTTGCATTGTGGATTAACTAGGTTCTGGTTTCACCAAGCTGCAGCAAGAGCTGATTCTGGCTCAGCAACACGAACAAGCAGGGCACCAGGAGATTGCCAAGCTGCAGGAGAAGGAGGAGGGCCTAAACAAATATATTCAAAGCCTCTCCAAAGCGCTGACTGAGGCCTCCACAAAGGTGCGGGAGCTTCAAGCTAAAGCATCCCAACGGCTTGCCCCCATCCAGACACAACTTACAATTTTGGAAGTAGAGAACACGCGCCTGGGGACCGAGGGTAAAGCCTTACAAGACGAGAAGCTCGTCTGGTTAGCTCAATCTGCACCGGACACAAGGCCGCTTTCCTAATCAGAGATGAATCTTCTATGGCGTCAAGTGCAGATTTATAGCCAAACCCTCAACAACTACCGCAGAGTTCAATAAGTATCGGGCAAGCGCAACGCAAGAGCTCGCCCAGGCCAAGCAAGCCCTCAAGGCATGCCATAAATACATGGAAATGAAGGCCCAGTCCACCCCCGTGGTAATTCCACTGCCACCTAATTTTGACACTGCACAGGCTAATACCAGTCAAGATCAGAACCAGCAGGCAGCAGGGGGATCTCAACCAGATCAAGGGTCCGAAGGCCAAGACCAAGGGCAGACAGATGTGGCTGTTGAGACGCAAGACCAGAGCCAAGGCGCAACCACCAGCTAGGGCCAAGCAACATCATCCACAGGGTCACGAACGATATCTACCAGCCGGGCCTTTCGAAGACCGAAATCCGTGGAGGAGAACATCAATGAATTTTTATCCAAATATCCCCACGAGTCATCAAGAGGCGGCTGACAGATATCATTCTCAGCTCAGACCATCAAGGGAGAAGAACTGCAAGCCTTACCCGCCCTCCAACCACAACTGGAGTGGCAACATCAGCTATTTGAGAGAGAACCTGCGGCCATCAGGGCTTACGTGATGAGTTCGCAACAGTTACGGGTGAATGAGCATTTTTTGCCATGTCCAAGAAGATCCAAATGGGCGGAATGCGGCACTCCTCTGGACCAGATCACACTCAACAATTTCAACTGGCCAATCATCAAATCCGAATATGGGTGGACAACAGATGTATATGCCAGAAGGGCTCTCTCCGCATTCGGCAGTCACTAAATCAATTGCCCCGATCCCACAGTCCGCGTGGCAACCACTTATGCCCGGGACTTGGAATATTTAATGGGCATTGAAACAAAATGGGATGATTTTCTTCCCTCCATATTTTTTGATTCAAATAAGGGGCTCGCTTCTGACAAAGTCGAAGGCCAGCTGCCAGTCGCTCGCGTATATTACCGAGCTGCATTCCTTGGAGATCCTTGGACGAAACGATTCCAAGCATGGGTGGATCAGGAATGGCTGACAGGAGTCCACAAGTCCTTCCACACACCAAAGGACTCTCGAAGAAAGTGGACCATCTGAACTTTATGGAAGACGTTACGAGATATCTCATCCACCATAGGCGGTCCAAGAGAACGCTCTACTAAACCGACAGAGTGTCGAGGGACCGGCAGAGTGCCGAGGGACCGGCACTACTTCAGGTCGTGGGTCCTGTTGGGGGTATTCCCAACAAAGTGTAAATAAATAAATCCTCCAATAAATTGTGTTGCGAGGGCATGGCATCCTGTGTGTATAAGCCCATGGCCCAATGAGCACGCAATTGAAGTTGTAAATAAAATAAACTTGACTTGGGCCTTGTAATTAAAATAAAACTAGAGGCCCAATGTCATTTTTAAACTTAGAGATCACTTTTTAGAGTTGGGTCCAAATTGGGACTCACATGAATCTTGTGATTTCTAATGTACTTTTTGTGGACCCTTGGATCAAGTTGGGTCCAAGATGAATGGTTAGGATCATTGTGAATATTAGCCAATAAGATTGAGGGGCAAGGGTCTTCCCCATTTTATAAAAAGGCACCATTTGTACACTATTTCCATGCTTAATGAGAAGGAGGAAACTCTACCATTTTTGGAAGAGAAGCATCCTCATTTGCTATTCACTACTTGCTATTGCTCTTGGTTGTGTTTTCTATTGCTTTCTATTTCCATATTTATTGTTTGTCATAGTGAATGTTTTTCCATTAGCAAGCATAAGGAGCATTTGAGCTAACCTCCACCCTCACTCTCTTTCTCTCTCTTTCTCTTCTCTTCTCAATCTCTTCTTCTCCATTCCTTCCCTTCAACCAAACTATGATGAATGTTAGTGTAGAGGAGTAGAGTTAAAGAGGAGTAGTATAGTGGTGAGTAGAGTTAAGGGAGAAAGTAGGAAATTAACTAAAAGTAGCATCTATGCATAGTTAGGCACCTATCCAGTGATCTAACCTTTGTTGACAGGCGGAAGGGCTATACTACGAGAGAGCTTTGACCCCACACAAATTGACTGAAATGCGTTCTATAAGTGATATGTTATCAGAGTAGTACAACAATACTACACTTTGGGGCTGATTAAGGTGTCAACAGATAGTCAAGAAATGTTCGATGTATTCTTGGTTGTACAGACAATTAGTTAATCGTATTCATGAACTGTTCGTTTCTAGACAGAAGTGCTCAACAACTTAAGTCCAAGGCTATGGTTAGAAAGCACAAATAGTTTTAGAGTACGTTAGAAACTTATGTCAGGTACAAGCAAGAGCACCAATCAAAGACTCAATTCCTCAGACAGGGACTGACATCTCAGATGCTATCAATGATTGTGCTAGACTGTACCAAATATAGACGTTATTCGAGTGCCGAAAAGAAAGTGTATGCAACAGATGAATAAGATAGTTTTAAGACAGTTCCTCAGAGCATATTTACGAACATACAACAAATGATTGTAATGCGCTACAGAGTCTGTCTGACCAGAGAGTCATTCATGTAATGCAGTATAGATTGCTAGTAGACTCAGGATCACTCTCACTCAACAGTGTGGAGAACAGAGATAAGAGAGAATAATCCTCAATGATCTATTCACTTCTTCAACCTCTCACGAATACATAAACTCTTCCTGTATCGATGATCAAGACTGAAGCATGTGATCAATATATGTTCTACGGAGCAAACAAACACACCTCTAAAGACTACAGGTGCGTCGCTCCCGTGAAAAGGTCTAGTTAACAATAAGGTTGAATGTATGTTCAATTATACCATGAGAGGTATATTTAACTAAGAGTTAAAATTACTCTAGTTTAATATGTCAATTCATATTTAGTCCTTTTGCGTAAATGGCCTAGTAAAGGCTAATCCAAGGCAAAGTTTCCCTTCTGGAGGTCTTGCCCTTAAATACAAGGCAGGTCTTTAGGAGATATATTCTCGAAAAATGACTTAGGCCTCTTCATGATTTATATTTATCCAGCTCATATCTTCATTTTTGAGTATATCATGCCATATTTAGGTTGATATTCAATATTTAACAATTTCATGGCATCACATATCCCCTTCCTCAAATGTGAAACGTCCTCGTGAACATACAGTCTTTATTTCGAGGATCATTGAATCATTCTTCATATATTCGTTAAGGCTATTTCCTCATATGTTCCTTCCTTTAGATATTTCTTCTACTTTAGAGAATATATGACTTGCTGCTTCTTGAATTGAAGAAGTTGATTTGAGTTGATCTTTGAATTATTGATGAGAACAGGAATCAAACTTCAAAACATCTTCGAAACTTCAAAGATCAGGATTCAAGATCACATAGAAACATCACCATTACATAAGCAAGAATGAATATTCATGATTGATTCAATTCTTCATGTAATCGTTGGGCTAACTCCAAGTTCTGTTCAGCCTCGTACAACATCAATGTTTCCTGTGATTGCGTATAACGGCCAACTGGTAGGTTATTAAATTCTGCGAGCCTAACAAGGAACAATGTTCCATCAAACAGCTCTTGAGTTAGCTTTTCATCTTCATCTGAATCAGTGCAAAGTGTGATTTCTTTACAAAAGCGAGCTGAAAATCTTATAAAAGAACTTTTAACATAGAGATTATGTACAAAAAACAAAGTCTTTACTGCAAAATTTCCAAACTACCAAAACGAATATGTACAGATTTTCTTAAAACGACTTGACTTTCTTCAATCTTGCAGATTATGTTTAATTTTCATAAAATAGTCAGCAAAATTTCACTCCCAATCCACGTAAAGAGTGAAAAGTTCTAGATACGCTATATTTACATTGATAAGCAAACCTGCATCATCAAAAGCGCCTATGTCCGCAACATCTTTTGGTTTGTACAATTGGAACTGTGAGTTCCACTTCCAAAATTGTCGCTTATTGTCTTCATTCCGCAAAAATTGATATTCTTTAATACAAATGTATTCTAAGACATACATAGCAGAAGAGCCTATGTATTACTCAGCTGATCCGAAAGGCGCGACTGTGAATTTTCTCTAAATTATGCCCCAGTAGAGACATCCTTTCTGCTGAATAGATAACTGGGCCCATAACCAGAGAAAGTCGTTCTTTTCCCATGGTGTCTTCCAGTTGTCAAAGGCGATGCCTGTGCCTGGTAGCATCATATAATCCACATGCCATTGTAATTCAATGTTAAAAGCTTGTGGACACCACTTCCAGAATCGATCAACAAATGCATTGAACCTCGACTGGTTTCGACGTGGTCGCTTCGTCTGAGTAGCTGCTCTTGCCATGTCCTAAGTTTGTAGCTTGGCAACTAACTTTTGATCTTCCAGCTGCTACTTGAGATCAAACAAGTCCTTTTCGAGCTTGTCAACCTTCGCTACTGCCTCCAAGTACTCTGGGTGGTCAGCAACTCTCGAACAAACATGCACGGATTGAAGTTGCTACGTCAGATCATCAATTCTCAAACCTATAAATATTTGTCATGAGAATCTGGCTTGCTACATGTCTGGGTGGCTTCAATAGACAGCTCCTTCAAGTCCGCCAACTCTTCTTCAACTAGCGCCTTCTCATCTTCGAGCGGTTGCAGGAGCTCGATTCGAAAATTATCGAGCATCTAGCTTTGGAGCTGGTTCAGTTTCGAGAGATCTATTGTGATAGAACCTGCATTGCTGCACAAGGCAAGCACAGTTTCTGTCTTTATTCGTGTCGCTCGCTCCTCCTCCAAATGTTTCTAGAGAGCAACATTGTGCTTATTGGCATCCAGCAGTTGTTGTTTTAAAGAATCAATAGTAGTCTGATAATTGACAGACTTGGCCTCAATTGCCTTATTGATTTCTTTCAAAGAATTAGCTTCTTTTGTTGCAGTATGAAGCTGTGTTTCGAGGAAACAATTTCGGTCAATCAGCTTAGTATGTTCTAATTTGACTTCTTATAAGACTCTTTGAGAAAGTCTTGAAACTTTTGCTCTACTTCTATTAGGTCCATGATGTTCTGCTGATTATACCTATCAAATTCATATATGACAACAACTAACTTCTTAGCTTTGTTGGTTATGGAAGTGAACCACTGGGACTGGTTGTCAGGTTCATCTTCACCTTCATCATCTGCTCCAGTGTCACCTTCTGCAGCTGCTCTAGCCTTGTTTGGAGTGTTAGACGGGATTTCATCTTCATCTGAGGCGTTGAGTTCTTCTTCTTTTGTGAGGTTGAAGCAAGGGCTCTGGCTTTGTTGATTCAACAGCAGCAGGTCCATCTGTATCCATGGCAGTGATAGTATCTGTGTTTTTCTGAGAAGCTGCACCGTCAACTTCCATAGCAATTATAGCTGCTACTTGGACTGATGGCGCAAGTGCGGCTATGGTGGTTGTAGCAAGTGTGGTCTAAAGACTAGATAGGTCAACTGGTGTTGGGGGCAATAGTCTTCCCATCAACAATTTTTTCTCCTGGTCGCTTAAGACTCAAAAATGCTCACACATATGCGAAACATGTGCTCCTACTGCTAAAATTTTTTCATGTTTGATCCACCTCAAAAATGCCTTGTATGCAATGATGCCAAAGCAGACATAATTGCTAGCTAGAGCATTCAATAAATACCTAAAATTATGCACCGAAATGGTAGCGGCCACATTTGTTAAAAACATTACTTGATTGGCGTATTTACAAAACACTTTCAATCTGGCATCCTTGATCATAAAAATTTTGTAGCCCTTGGTGGGTACGAAGCAGTTGTTCAGAAAATAGGTGTCTTCATCCACTGCATCTCTGTTTGTAAAAATAATTTTACCATCGAGTGGTAATCCTAGAGCCGTGGAGAACACTTCCTCAGAGACAGTAAAGAACTTGTCTCGCACATGAACTTTAAAATCCACATCAGCAATTGAGTGGATGGATTCACAAACTCAGTACTGGCTTCAGAAAGAATTCCACCTTCAAGCTTCCAAACCGGCATTGATCCAAAAGAGACAGGATTGATGCCAATCGAATTCTCGCGCGTGCTTTCCAGGTAATAGAAGAGCTAGATTCAGAAGTCATTTTGTCGACGAAAGCTTCGCAGATCACAACAGGTCGTAATAGAACGTTTGATCGCAAAGATAGTGATCGTAAGAAAGCATAAAAAACACAAGAGAAAGTGTGAGGAGGAAAATAAAAAATGACTACGATATGCAATGGTGGTGTGGAGAGGATGATGACGTGTCATGATGTCGTGACATCTATGATTTCCATTATTAACGAATTGCATATCTCATAGTTTAAAAATATGATTTGACAGATCAATCTTAGTGATGGTAAGACCATTTTATATAATGGAATTAATAAAAAGAAATAGAAAAAATAAATCCATTTTATATGTAAGCGTAAACACGTGGGAGTAATGATGACAACATGGCCAGATGGATACAAAAAGTCTGTAGAAAGATTTTTGAAATATTCTCGAAAAGATGCTAGAAAGATTTTAGAAAGATTCTTGAAAGATGTTAGAAAGATTCTCAAAAAGATTCTACAAATATTCTAGAAAGATGCTAGAAATATTCTCAAAAGATGCTAGAAAACGGTCCGTGAAAATTATAACAAGTTTTTTTTTAAAAATTTGACGAGTCTCGAAAAATTCTCGAAAAGCTTCCATTAAGAATTTTTTAAAATTCTCGGATGAGTCTAGATTAATTCTTGAAAGATTCTCAAAAATTTCTTGAAAGTTTTTGAAAGAAGTCTAGAAATATTCTCAAAAAGATTCTAGAATAGTCTTCAAAAGTTCTCAAAAAGCTCAAAAAGATTCTAAAAAAAATGATAGAAAAAACTAGCAAATTTTTTTTGAAAAAGATTGTCAGTAGGATGCTAGAAAATTTCTCGAAATATTCTCGAAAATAAAATATAGTAGACAAATTCTCCAAAAATGGGAAAAAGATACTAGAGAAATTCTCGAAAAATTGGAGAAAGATGCTAGAAAGAGTTGGGGAAAAATTCTAAGAAAAATGCTAGAAAGAGAATGCTAGAAAGTGGTTGAAAATTCACGAACAATTCTAGAAAAGATAGGAGAAAAATCGCAAAAAATTCTAGAAAGATCCTAGAAAATATTGAAAAAAAAAAAATTTCTCCAAAAATAATATTTTTTGAATCTGGACCCATCAATTACTGTCGGTAATAGTTCGCCTCCAAGTGATTGGAGTTGAACAGAACCATTCTCGAACACCTCTATACTTTATAAGGTCCGAGCCATCTCATATGAAGTTGTCCAGAGAACTTTTGATGTCGATTATCATAGATCAGCGCAAAGTCATCAGCTTTAAGATCACTTTTTCTGATACGACTATCATCCTTTTCTTTCGTTGTTCCTACCACGGTCACTAACTAGTTCAAGAGGACAACCATATCTTGTGATTATAGATTTGAATAAGAACGCTACGATAGTTTTCGTATCGTTTCATTTCGTCGCTTTTGTTTTAATGTTCTTTGTAGCATAATCCGTTGCAACAAGAATATAACGACACTTAGTATGTCGAGTCACGGGTTTGATTGGACTGACAAAGTCAATCTCCCACTTCTCCCATGGTGCACGAGGTAGGATTGGTGTCAACGGCCAATTCATTGACAAATCATTCATCTTTCCATTTCAACATTCATTGCTTTCATTGGCTTTCCAGATCTTTGGCATGGATCACATGTACGTAGATAATTTGATACATCCTTGAACATAGTTGGCCACCAATATGTGGCAGTCAATATTTTATTAACAGTATCTTTAAAGAAAAGGGTCCGCCAACATCTTCTGAATGTAAGGCTTGTACAACCTTTTTAATATCTTCGGTTTTGAGACATCTTCTTAGTTGATGATCAACACCAAGCTTGTACAAGGCATTGTTAATAATAGTATTAGATGCTACCTTATAATGAAAAACTATCTTTTTCTCCAAATCATATCCATCCGGATATATATGATCCTTGAGATAAGTAATAATATCAGAATATAATGACTTCATAGATGAGATTTCAAAATCATCATTAATTGGTTTTTCAAATTTTCTTGTGCTGAGTCGCAATAAATAATCGGCATTCGTATGATATTTTCCTTGGCGAAGTTCTATGAATTCCTGCAGAAGTAGAACCTATCGTGCAATTCGTCTTGATAAATTTGGTTTATTCACGAGATACTTTAGAGCATACTGATCAACATGAAAAATAAAAGCATATCCCAGCAAATAATGTCGAAATTTCTTAACAGTAAAAATTATTCCGAGTGCTTTCCTTTGTGTAGCCGAATAATTCTTCTCTGAGGCACTTAGATGTCGACTTGCATAGTATATGGGATAGTCTTTCTTTTAATCATCCTTATGGCTCAGATAGACGCCAATAGCAAATGCAGAAACATCAACATAACTATGAAATAGAATAGCCCAGTTGGGTGGTCTCAAAATAGGAGCATTGATAAACCTCTGCTTAACTTCTTCGAATGCTTTCTACGGTTCATTCGTCCACAAGTATTCCACTTGTTTCTTGAGTAGATGTGTAAGAGCAGCAGCAATAGAGACACGGTTTTGGATAAATCTCCGATAGTAGCCGACATGTCCTAAGAAAGCTCTTAATTCACGTAGATTTGTTGGTACCAGGAGACTTTTTATAAGCTCAAATTTATCTTTATCGACCTCTATTCCTTTGTTTGATATTTTGTGTCCAAGTAAAATTCCTTCTTTCATACCGAAAAAATATTTTTCTGGGTGAAGCGATAAACAATTATCTTGACACCGTTGCAATTTAAGTTTCAACTTCTGTAGATGTGTTTTTATATCACTATAAACACGGAAATCATCAATGAAAATTTCAAGAAAAGTTCTTAGAAAGGCAGCAAAAATTAGCATCATAATTTGCAGAAAAGTCGCTGGTGCATTGTAAAGACCAAAGGGCATTTTGTTGTAGGCATAAGTGCCCCAATCTCCCTGTACCAGAACGTTGATCCTCTTGAGTTGTAGATGGCTACATGGCTGGTTATGCATGTAGCTGAGTATCAAAACCATGTCTCCCATTGACAGGCTGGGAAATACATGCTGAAAACTGAGTAATGCTTCTGCTTGTAACTATTCTAATAAGAAGAAGTACCATAAAGAACCGTAACTACAGAAGTATAAGAAGAAGCAGAAAACCGTGTTCACAGATTCAAGGAATCTGTGAACAGAAAGCAACGATTCATCAAAATCAAAAGCTGATAAAGGAGATAAAAGAAGTAACCGATGATCCAAACGGAAGGACAACACGAAAACTATCGAGGATAAGTCGTTAGCTTCTAAAGTTGAAAAGCTTTGGAAGAGTAATATGGCTGATCTTAATAAAAAATTTAATGATTTGAAAGTGCAAATCTCTGAAGTTGCAGACAAAAGACCAAAAGCTTCTTCTTCCAACTCGGGAACGTGGTGTACGAAATGTGGAACTTCTGGACATACTAAGAAAGACTGCACCCCTGTGAATGTAAAATATATTGTAGATCCTGCCCAAGAGGTACTTTTTATTTTTCAGAATGATAAGACTACTAATTATGTTCAGGGTACTGCAGCATTAGCTCAGCAGGATAGACCAAAGTTTGCACCAAGAAGACACAATCCTCCTAAATTTATTGGACTAACGATGAAGTCACAAACCATGACTAAACCACTGTCGGGGCAATTGCTACAACTGTGGAGAGCCAGGACATTTTTACCTAAGTATCCTCAGCCACAAAAGCCGATTGGTTATGTACTGCTATGCTCAAACTGTAGGGAGCCTGGCCACAAGTATTATGACTGCGCTCAGCCACAGAAGCCATGACCCAAGTATCAGTATGTAGCAATACCAACTATTGCAGACTCGAAAGCAAAAGCTTCGACTGATGCTGTTGTGCAGAGGATTGATATTATTGAAGGAAAGTGAGAGAAATTATCAATACTGAACTACAGTCAGTAGCTGCAGAGAAGGTGGTCACGTTCGAGAAAGGGGATGATGAAATACCGAAGACCAAATTGTCTAATGTCGTTATTGACCAAAGGGCATTCGTGTCTGCAACTTTTATTTCTTTATCCGAAACATCCGCTTCAACGTTGCAGGCATCGAAGAATTCTTCTTCGTCAGTATTCTCATAGCATTTTAAATATTGCACTTCGATGTCAGATGCATTGGAAAAAATATTTAATGCATAAGAAGAATCTTCTGAGGTAAAGCTGGTGTCAGACAAAGGAATTTCACCTTCGTATTTGTCATGACTCTAGGTGATTTTTTGTTCTGCTGGCTTACCTCGATTATTGGTCTCACCAGTTTGAAATCTCAACTCTTTGTATTTCCAATGAACACTTGCATTTGATTGATAAAACCAGGGCCGTCCAATTAGCACAGAATATGATGGCAAACCAAGTGGTTTGATAACTATAAAAAATAATAGAAAAGAGTTGGCTTGAATGTAAACAATGACATCTTTCAATTCTCCAACAGGCTTCCATCGCATCAAATATGCTAACTTGATATTTCGCTATGTTGGTTCAATGTCAGTCAACCCCAAAGCATGAGCTGTGTCTTCTGTTATTAAGTTCACACTTGAACCAGAGTCTATCGACACTTTTTCAATTAAGCATCCAGCAATTTCAGGTGCATTGAGATCTCCTAAATCAATAGACAGTACACCAACATCTGGCAAATAAACTTTTTTCTTCTTTTTAGGGGTAGAAAGACCTTTCAATTGCTTACGATAATAAGTGTTGTCTGCCAACAATTGCTCAAAAGTAATGTTTGGACGAAGAGATCCAATATCAGTCACTATATCATAGTCTTTTGTCTTTGCTTTCGAGATTGGCTTGTCAATAATGACATTAGACAATTTGATCTTCGGTATTTCATCATCCCCTTTCTCGAACGTGACCACCTTCTCTGCAGCAACTGACTGTAGTTCAGTATTGATAATTTCTCTCACTTTCCTTCAATAATATCAATCCTCTGCACAACAGCATCAGTCGAAGCTTTTGCTTTCGAGTCTGCAATAGTTGGTATTGCTACATACTGATACTTGGGTCATGGCTTCTGTGGCTGAGCACAGTCATAATACTTGTGGCCAGGCTCCCTACAGTTTGAGCATAGCAGTACATAACCAATCGACTTTTGTGGCTGAGGATACTTAGGTGAAAATGTCCTGGCTCTCCACAGTTGTAGCAATTTCCCCGACAGTGGTTTAGTCATGGTTTGTGACTTCATCGTTAGTCCAATAAATTTAGGAGAATTGTGTCTTCTTGGTGCGAACTTTGGTCTATCCTGCTGAGCTAATGTTGTAGTACCCTGAACATAATTAGTAGTCTTATCATTCTGAAAAATAAAAAGTACCTCTTGGGCAGGATCTACAATATATTTTACATTCACAGGGGTGCAGTCTTTCTTAGTATGTCCAGAAGTTCCACATTTCGTACACCATGTTCCCGAGTTGGAAGAAGAAGCTTTTAGTCTTTTGTCTGCAACTTCAGAGATTTGCACTTTCAAATCATTAAATTTTTTACTAAGATCAGCCATATTACTCTTCCAAAGCTTTTCAACTTGAGAAGCTAACGACTTATCCTCGATAGTTTTCGTGTTGTCCTTCCATTTGGATCATCGGTTACTTCTTTTATCTCCTTTATCAGCTTTTGATTTTGATGAATCATTGCTTTCTGTTCATGGATTCCTTGAATCTGTGAACACGGTTTTCTGCTTCTTCTTATACTTCTGTAGTTACGGTTCTTTATGGTACTTCTTCTTATTAGAATAGTTACAAGCAGAAGCATTACTCAGTTTTCAACATGTATTTCCCAGCCTGTCAATGGGAGACATGGTTTTGATACTCAGCTACATGCATAACCAGCCATGTAACCATCTACAACTCAAGAGGATCAACGTTCTGGTACAGGGAGCAATCTTACCATTATCTACTGAATAAGAAACAATCAAAGACAAGATTAACTACTGGAACAAGAAACAAGATTCCTAGCAGCATTTTAATAGCCTAAGAATCAAGAAACACTCATTTCTTGATGCTTAGATTGCTCAAGAACAATCAAGAACTGGCCTGTAAGGGAGTATGCAAGAATTATACCACAAACCAGCCTATCTAGTTTACTTGAATGCTGATTACTACCTCATTCCACACTGAATCCTAATTCAGAGCTAAGCAAGAAACCCGGTGTTGCAAGTTTTATTAACGAGATATATCAAGGGTTAATGGTCCATATAAAAAGCAAAATGTGTGGCCATCAAATAGTGTCGAAACTTCTTAACCACATAGATCATTGCCAGTGCTTCCCGCTTTGTGGTTGAATAATTCATTTTGGTATCACTGAGCTGTCGACTTGCAAATGGGATTGGAAAATCCTTTTTGTGTTCACTAGGTTGGGCTAAGACTGCTCCAATTGCATACTTTGATGTGTCCGTATGCACGTGGAACTCAATGGACCAATTGGGTGGTTGTAAGATTGGTGCAGTCTTAATCTTCTGGAAAGCCTTTAGAGCTTCCTCATTCCAATGTGGATCCGTTGTGAGCTTGTAAATTGGTCTAGCTAACTCCACAAAATCAAGAATGAAGATCTTATAATAGTTAGCATGACCCATGAAAATGTAGACCTCGCGGATGGTCCCCTGTGGTGGTAGATCAACAATGATCCTGATCTTTAATAGATCTGTGGCAATCCCATGTCTTGACACTATATGGCCGAGTATCAAGCCATGCTACTTTTACCAAGTGTCCTAGTTCTAACTATAATTGTACAAATCATCATGCATGTGTCCATTTCACTTTGTGCATGCCTTGCATGTCACTATGGATCACTTACAATAAATGCATGTGATATGCCACGAGTTTCTACAAGCATATTATTGCTATTTCTAAGTCTACAATCTATATGCAAGTTGTATTCAACCAACTAGATATGACAAATCCATGTAGTTCGAGTTTTGTCTAGGCCAAATTTGGCATTTACATTTATGAAACAACATACTTGCATAGTACAAAGTGTGTAGCAAGCCTAAAGTCAAGATGAATTATTTTTCAGTTTCAACAACAGTGTCGGGTTTTTCACCTATGGAAATTCTTGAGAAATACAGACTGTAGCGACAAACAGTTCAAATATGCAGACTATAGCACACAAGTAAAAATGCAGCAACATGAATGGAGGCAGATTAACATAGGATCTAGGAGAGTAGAAGAGATAGATCCAACATCCCCCCTTTAATCTGGATTCGTGAATGCCTTGATCTTCAGACTAAGCAATGCACAAAACTTGTTGTGTGCATTAACACTTAACGCCTTTGTAAATATATCTACAACCATGTCCTGCGTTCTACAGTACATTAAGCTTATCTCCTTGTTGAGAACCTTATAGTGATATTAGATCTCAATGTGCTTACTCCTAGAGTGAAATCTAGGGTTGGCCGATAAGGCAATGGCACTCTAATTATCAAAGAATATGATAGTAGGGCTATACTGATTCAAACTAATGTCTAACAGTAAATTTCTCAACCAAAATATTTCTTTAATAGATTGAGAAACAACAATGTATTATGCTTTTGTAGATGAAATAACGATTGAGGTTTGCTTACGACTGTTCCATGAGATATGACCGTCGTTGAAGAAGAATGTAAATCCAGATGTGGACTTACGATCATCTACATCTCCTCCCCAGCTTGCATCAGAATATCCACTGAGCTGATAAAGAATGTCGTTGTTGACTTCTCCATAGCAAATGCATTGGTCCATGGTAGCTCAAATATACCTCATGACTCTTATGAGAGCCTTCCAATGGGTAATGCCAAGATTAGCCATAAATTGGCTGAGTGAGCTTACTGCAAAAGAAATGTCAGATCTTACCATTGCGTACTAAGTATCCAAGTATCGATCGATAAGGATACTCTCTCATCTGCTCCTCTTCATGCTTGTTCTGAGGACATTGGTCCCTGGACAAACGCAGGCCTGGAACCATCGGTGAGTGAGCTAATTTACAGTTCGTCAGATTATATATGTCAAGAACATTGTGAAAATACCTTTGTTGAGTAATATAAATCAGTCGTCTCGCTTTGTCTCAGTAGATTTGATGCCCAAACAGAATTGAGTTTCACCCATATCAGTCATGTCAAACTCAGAAAACAACATCCTTTTAGCATCCTTAACCAAATTGGTATTGTTGCTGAAAAACAACGTATCATCCACGCATAAGGTGATGATAATGAAGGATTGTTGCACCGACTTGGAATAGATGTTGCAATCAACAATTTTCCTTTGATGTCGATGAACTGATCCTCGACAAAGAATGTATCTAGGCTGAAAAAAATTTGCTGGGTATCGAGATCATGCGTATGAATTCACCCTCGCTCCTACTCATAGTAGCTCAAGACCCAAGAGTGTGAAAATGAAGCAAATTGATTGGACCCCTAAGATCACCACCTCTTACAATGATTGGACCTCCTACATGAGACCTCTTACAATGATTGGACCATTTTGGTGCACCTCACAATATGATTGGCCCAAATTGACAAATGAGATCAAGAGGTGCCATGTCACTCATCCTCTAGCATCAAGCCAAGTGTTACTAGCCTACACTACCACAAGCTAATCCACTTCCAAAATTGGCCTAATCACTTATTTACAAGTGTACAATGAGTGGTTTTGAAAGAGGACCCCTAAACCTCAAGATAGATGGCTTTTACAATTTCACACCACTTACCTAGGAAAAAAGCTTCATTCCATGCAAGTTTCCCAAGAGAGGGACCATCACACAAATTTAGGAGACATCCTCAAGTTTGTAGGTTGTAACATAAGGGGTGCTTGAGAAATAAGCATGTATATGATGCCATTTGTTAGAATTTTGGATGAACATTATGCAAGTTTCATTGAAAATTACAAAACTTTAAAAGAAATTTAGGAGATCCTCAAGTTTGTAGGTTGTAACATCAGGGGTGCTTGAGCAATATAGATTTACATGATGTTATTTCTTAGGATTATGGATGAACACTATGCAATTTTCATTGAAGACATTGATGATGGTTTATAATTAACTTCCAATCCATTGATTTAACAACTATAAATTATATGTTTTGCATAAATGTTGTGCAACATAAACTACTCAACTATGCAATTAGTTTTTTTTTAGAATTAGTAGTAGGTGTTTGCAATGTATGAAAAGTTCTTATAACGAAATGTCTATACATGATTATATAAAATGAATAACTATTTTTTGGTTCTTGACTATTATCATCTAGATATTGACTACTCTTGAAATTGTGCATAAGTTAATCTTGACTATTCAGATATTGACTATTTTTGAAATTGTGCATTTGTTAATCTTGACTAATCTAGCAAATCATCTTGTAAAATATGTGAACATTTTTGCTCCACTTTTCTTTCTTTCTTTAGGAATCTTTGATCATAAATTTTATTGATTCATTCTTAACAAATTTTAGGCTTTCTATTAGATAAGTTAGCCTTATAAAAAATGAAATGTAATCTAATGGAAGTTGTTAGTAAAATATAATTGGTCAAAAATATGTGCACGCTCATATATGACTTAAACAAGGAGCACGAGGGGTGGCAAGTTAAATAGAAAGACGCTAACAAGACAAATTTTTTATTATCATCTTCATCATGTCCCTTTGACTACATGGTCAAAATATTGCTTAATACAAAAGGATCCTTAAGTAAGTACACTTATTATTGTCTTACACATATGACTTATTATTGTCTTACACATATGACTTTGATGTTTTTTTGGAATCATAATAATCTCATGTGAGAAGTTGGGATTGACATACAAAGAATAAATTTCGTCAATCGCAAAAGTGAATTTTTTGAGAAAAAGAATAAGCTTAAACATTCTTATTAAGTCAAGTTCTCCTAATAAATCAAACAATTAGTAGCTTTTTTCTTTTTAGTAATTTAGCATACTGAGCAATAAATATGGATGTCACAAATTAAAAAATTTCAACATGTTTTGATATATATTTGGATGTGTGTCAAGTTACAATGACATGCATTTACACTAATATGATTACAAACAAAATGCTAAAAATCATTATCAGGTCATGTCAAAGACAACAAACATGGGACATGGGAGAGGTAAGTTTGTGTAAATTTTGTATGCTACTAATTTTGGGACCCAAAAAAATGGTTTCAAAATTCACATATATGTTCAACAAAATAATCTCACCATAGCGGAAACCCAGTTGCAATTGACAAGTGTACAAAAGGATTTTTTTGTTCTTACAAAGCATCAATACATAAGCAAGCTTTTTAAATTTTAAGGACTTTAATCTCTTCATGAACTTGTTGTAAGAGAAAAACATAGAAAAAAACATGTTTCATGTGTTTTCTTACAAAGGAAGATTAACAAATCATAATTGGGGACCTTCCATTTTATTTAATTCCAACCATACATTGTGCTTTATTTCTAACTTTGGTGATAGCACAGTTTATTTATTCTAAAAAATGTATGGTTAGTCAAATGTTGAAAAGATCAAAAATTTATAACCATGATTAAAGTATTAGATTCTCAGTAACAAGTGCGTACATTGTATCTCAAATAAGAGCTCATTATGCCACAATTACAATACTGATATAATAGGTTACTAATGAGATTTTTGAGTGGCATGTATTAAATTTTTCTTTTTCTTGAAACTTTAGCTAACAACGAACATTAAGTATACGTAGGAGAACCAAATCATGTTCCTTTTGAGAGAACTATAACTTAAGCATACAAACAAGAGGATTTTGTTTAAATTAGATATTTCATAGGAACATCCCCTCTTATATGATGAATTTCTTATTGAAAACAATCATACTGAAATGCATGCCCATATGTTTTGGTTGTACATTAACTATCTAGACATACTAGATTGGAAATCTCTTATTGACTATCTAGACATACTAGATTGGGGATCTCTCGGTGACGCAATGTATGTTGATAGTCTAAATTCTTGATATTGTACATTGTGTGCCTAATGTAAAACTCACAACTTGTGTCTCAAAAAAATAAAACCAAACCATAGTCTTAAAACTATATTGAATCTTGAACATTTGAAATTAGACTGAGGTATAGTTAGCACAAAAAAATGCATGTGCAAATTTTTTGGAAAACCGAAGTAGAATAAATTTTAAAAACCTAAAAACAATGTAGCATGCCATGTGCTATCAATTTGATGTAATTTAAAAACACTAAACTCGCAAAACTCGTAGATGATTTACTCGCAAAATGTCAAACCCCTGAATGATCCATACAAAGCACATGATGTTGGTAGTGTAGATTAGATGTATGTCGAGAGACATTGTTGTAGTTTTTGGTAGTGCAAAGTAGAATTCTTTAAATTTAATCAAATTTGTATTCAAATTTGGCCAATGCAATTTAGTTCCATTGAAGATTAATCCATAGTTTTGCAAATTACAATCAAATTCTGATGCGATTGTCTCAGAATCTAACCTAGATTTTTCTCCAAGGATGTAGTATCTATAGTTGGCCATGAATTTGACACATTAGTCCAAGAAAAAAATACATATAAGCTTTCTATGAAACAATATAATATTTTCATTGCTCATGGTATCACCATTGAGCACCTCATATTCCAATCAATCAATATCAATACTTTAAAAATGTGGTTTCCAAATTGAATTTGAATGATTCATAGGTCAGATTCTTAAGATATCGATGCAGTTCCAAATCATGGAATGTCAATGTTGAATAGTTCTCATTCTGAAAGTTTGGTGAATGGCGTAAGTCACTTTCTTTGAGCATAACAACCTCATCAATTTGAGGTCACAATTGCTTGTGTATTGATCAGACTAAGGCATTGATGTAGGTCATGTTTTGCACTTTGATGGTTGAAGTGACACTCGAAAGGGTCTTCAATAAGAGGTTGGACTCTATCTAGAATATTTGATTGAAAAATCAACTATTGTGTCATGTACTTAAAGTACATTTGTGCATATAAATGCAAGATAAAATCCAATGTAAGTTGTGTTGGGGCCCAAAATGAGTTATTAGCTTAAGAATAAGGCGGTTCTATCTTTAGGTCCTTCAAAGTACCTTAATAAGGATAATAAGCCAACAAGGGCTCAAATACATTTAGTAAGATTTCACAAGGACTAACTATCCTCCAAGATACTTATGTTTAGTTAAGTTAGAGCATTGTCTATAGGTAGGCAAGAGACACTGCGAAAATTTTAGAATTTTATGGCAAATTTTTTCATTGATCACTGCTTTGGAGCATTTGAGTGCTCATCCAACATTTCTAGGAAACGTTTGAAATTATAAAATTTAACGGCAATTTTTTTTAACGACTTTGGATCACTCAAATGCCCATAGAAAATTTTGAGACTATAAAAGAAATTTCATGTAGATAAAAAAAACAAAAAATAAATCTAGTAAAATTTGTGGGCCCGCGCGTACATAGGCCGCCGCACCAGAGAGAGAGAGAGAGAGAGAGAGAGAGAGAGAGAGAGAGAGAGAGAGAGAGAGAGAGAGAGAGAGAGAGAGAGAGAGAGAGAGAGAGAGAGAGAGAGAGAGAGAGAGAGCCAAAGGGGGGGGTGAGTGAAGGGCCCAATAGGATGATAGCTTGTGGGTCAACTGGAAAAAAATATTATTGCTCGTCGGGAAAATACTGCCCTAGTTTAACTAACTGAAGTTAAACTAACTTGCGTGGATGCTCACGGATCAACTAAGGGTGGAGAAAAAAAAACTGTGAGCTATGGTAGGGTCAGGGAAAAAACTTGTCGGAGGGCAGGGATGGCTCGGTTGGAGGAGGGAGAAAAATGGCGAGTGTTTTTTAAACTAAAACTTCAAATAGCTCGCAAGAGAGGAGGGCAAGTGTATCCATTTTCAAGCACAATTATGGGAATGCAATATTCCGAGACAAAAGACAATTCCCAATTTCATCAAGGCCAACATTTAATGGTCAGCCATTGAAAAAGTACTGTCCAAATTTGAGGAGTTACACTTTGATCGACACAATACATCCAAAATTGTTCCTCAACATACATCCAATCTGCACTACCAACATCAACTATATTGTATGGAGCAATCCTATACATTCAACAATTTATAACTATAAAATTTTACGGTTCAATCATCAATAAAGGTGATTAAACAATATGGATTGTTAAATACAATCAAAGAGCCAAATGTGAGTGCAAGAGAATTGGGTGAATCATCCAATTGACATGATGTCGAAGAAGCAAACAAAAGAGGATATTGTGTTGATACAATTTGTCCATTCCTTGTAGATTGGTTGCCCAACCAACATGCAATCATTAAATTTGTACTAAATAATTTTCTAATAGTAGGTTCACATGCTGAAAACACTCAACTACAATAACTTATGAGCAATTCAAGTAAAAAATCAGAATTCTAGAAAAAAATTATCATAAATAATGCTTAGATATGATCACAATCATTATAGCTATGGAGAATGCATATATTGATGGATTAGAAAAAAGCAAACGAAATCTGAGAAGACACCTACTTGGAGAATGGTTCACCACTCGAAAGAAAAAAAACAATTGTCCTTTACCAATGAATCGATATTAAGCTCACAAACTTCAAATCCGTTGATCTTTGTAAGCCTTGCTCTGATACCATTGTAAGGAGAAGCACCTGAAGAATCTGGTGCTTCATCAATCTCTTTTTCAACCATCAATTTTCCTTCATGGGAGCATAGGGTGCAGATTGAAGCTACCATATAGATATAATTCTTATAGTTTGGATCTATGACAACATGACATGTCGTATGACATCCCCATGAGTCATGACTACTTAAATGACACAGTTGGAATATTCAAGTTTATCAAACAAGCGTCTTCATTTTTGTGGACAAAAATGTTTAAATAGGGGGAGGTGCTTATGAATGCAAGATAATATCCAATGTAAGTTGTGTTGGCCCCAAAGGAGTTATTAGACTTAAGAATAAGGTGGTTTCCTTTTTAGGTCCTTCAAAGTACCTTAATAAGGATAATAGGCCAACAAGGGCCCAAATACATTTAATAAGACTTCACAAGGGCCTAAATATCCCTTAAGATAGTTATGTTTAGTTTAGTTAGAGCATTGTCTATAAGTAGGCAAGAGACATCATAAAGATTTTTGAATTGATTGACATTTTTTTAAAATAGATCATTGCTTTGTGTTGGAAATAAATAAGAACCTATCCTAACAAAAATCAGCTATAAGGACGTAAAAAAAAGTCTAAAGATCCTATTCAGAGTCCACAAGAATCATCCCTGGAAAGTTCAAATCTTGAACCTCTCAAATGATAAGAACAATAGATAGTTGTAACGATCTCCAATAGCAACTATACCCAGTGAATTCACAAGAAGCATGGTCATGCAGAAAGCGTTATCATCTATCACTTAGGATAGTGAAACTCGATTGTTTCCAATTATATAATGTTGCGTGGTATTATACAAATAATAATAAGCCACATTGTATTAATAGCAATTCTTCTATCACAATCAAGAAATCGGATATTAAGCACACAGAAGAGCATTACATGTGAAAGTACTGTACTTTAGGACCATAAATGGATCTACAAAAGATCCACAAGAGTGATTGGATGCTTGCTTGACAATCTACCAAAAAACTAGACACAAAAAAGTTGATCTAGATTGGCAATTTGACAAACAACAAGCATTAACAATCAAAAGCATTGATAAACATTGAAATCCGAGCCCACACGTGTGTACTACAGGTTGTAGTACGGCCTTCAACCTGAGAAACAAGTAGAAATTGATTTGGTTTCATTTGGATCACAAAAACTCAATGTACATAGTGAACTAGCTTGAGATTGCCAATGAGCTCCAAAAATTTTCTATCTTCTCACTATGGAGAGAGAGAATGCATAGCAAATTCGACTTCCTTCTTGAAGTTAGGTGAATTTTCAGCATGTAATAAGGAAGTTAACTCACTCTCCTTGACCTAAAATGAAACCCTAGTCTATTTCCTAGAGTCATGCTTGGTAGATAGCTAGTTGGTCAAATTTTCACCTTAAATCTAGGATTTAGGTCCTATAAACTAGGAATCGCTACCAAAATGACATGACCAACCCTATGGACTTGACCTAACCTACATTAGGAGTGGGTTGCCATGTGGCATCTTGGCCTCACATGTGTGGAACCCAATTATACACAATATTTACAATGTTCTACATGGTTTTTGATCAAGCTAGATTTGCCAATTTTTGACAATTCTTCACATTACAGATTCATAGTAGGAAAACGCAAAGTGCCAATCACTAGATGTGACCAACATACAAAAAGCTATACTTTCTTTATTGTCCTGCCAAGTTCAAAACATGCATACTTTTCTCTCTCTCTCTCTCTCTCTCTCTCTCTCTCTCTCTCTCTCTCTCTTTTGTTAATGTTATGTAAAAATGAGCTCTTGAAATCATCCCTATCATAGGAGGGTAAAAAGAAACCATCCTATTAGCTCTTGGTAGTTGTAAGATACACATTATTTCAAATCACGCTACATAAAATAGTCAAAAGTTAAAACTACATCTATGGATAGAGCCGGTACCCAGGAGTAGGGATCAGTAAAGAGTGACCCTAAAGGGTCTCATGGGCAACTGGTTCCTTCATAGCACTGACAAGGGCTCTCAGCTTTCTCACTTCCACTTTCAGACAATTTTTTTGGTTCAACAACTTTGAGGCTTCATATTCACTATGGCGTCGTTTCAGATGCTTCGCTTCCAACCTATGAGTGATCTCCTCCAGAGTGGCAGTTTGCTGGTCTATGACCTTGGTAAGCTATGTGGCTTGAGTGCCTACCATGGTGTAAGAAGAAGACTGATAATAAAAGACTTCGTTCTCCAACTGGTGAGACTCACATTTGGCTACTTCCAGTAGATGGCCTTCCGCATTCAACAGTCGGTCTCGTAAATCTGCATTATCAGCCTTCAGCAACATGAGCTTCGCTTCATTGGCAGCCAAGTCACCGTTTAGCACCTCCACCTCAGTAGTCTCTCTGGTTTAACCAGTCAGCTGTTTCAGCATTGCACCTTTAGAATGGGTGTCCTTTCTATCCAACTATCCAACCGGACGATATTTACAGTTGGATGCCAGCCATTGCTCTGTATCTGCATCTGATATGACAACTAGAGTTTGTAGTCTCACTCATTGGAAAGTAGTATCGCCATGATTGTAAAGCACTTGTCGGCCGCTAAAAGAGGTAGCAGGTACAGAATGTTCTTTATCAGAACCTAGAACCTACCTTTTTAGCACCCACCACACCACGGGGCCTGCACTGACGAAGCATCGACATCAGACTCAACAGGCGTAGTGAGGTCAATGTGATGAGATTTTCCTTGTACTGGTTGCTTTGAACTGGTGGGAAAATTCAAGGGGATTTTAACAAACCTTAGTGGGCCTGCGTCACAGTTTTCGGTATCAATATTAGCATCAAGATTACTAATGGGGGTACCAACAATAGAGTTATCAACAGTAACAACATTGACACATGTTTGAGCAACTGCCATTTCTTCAACATGGAGGGGATCATTTTCCTGCCAATTCTCCTCGGATAGCACCTTCCGCAGTATCAGTTAAAATTTCTTCTTCCGGTAGCTCAGACATCTGTTCATGCTCACTTACAGGAGCACTTACATCTGAATATTGGTCGGCTTTGTCATCAACTTCTAGTGGTTTTTCGCTTAGTAGGCAACTTCGAATGCCTTCATCCTATATTTCATGAGCCTTTGCAGATCCAAGGCCATCTCATCCGACTTATCAGCACTAGGAGTAGAATTAGCCTTCTCATTCGGCAATAAGATGGGTGACCAGTGCTTACAACCTAGAAAACAGGTTATGTAATCAGAGAACCGACTAGGATCTCATTTTATTATAGAAGAATTCATCTCCAATTGTTTACACTCACAAATGCAAATTGATTTCTATAAGATGCTCTAAAGATTAGTGGCAAATCCTTTCATAATTCACTATCATCATCACTCAATCCTAACGTACAATCCACATTTATGGTCTATTTTGCTAGGACAAGATGTTAACTCATCACTACAGCCCTAATATCTTATCATGAGCACAAAATTCTTCAAGCGTGTGAGAAACTTTTCGTTGCTAGGGACATTGTGCAAAGGCGGCTTAAGAAAATGTCCAGTCAAAGGCCCCATGGGTCCTTGTACCTTTCGAGCGCAGGAACCTTGAAATTACTAGTCATTTAGCTAGTAGAATATCAGTAAATACATTAATGTTAAGCAAGTTTCCAATCTAAAAAGCAATCTGAAAGAGGTAATTTTTTCTACTCAACTGGGGAGGGCAGTCTCTTTCCGATGGATCCAAATCTCTAGTTAGCAGACAAAGTGTTGCTTTACCATTTGGCCATGGGGTCAACAAAAAGGTCGGCTCTAACTTAATTTTCATACCATTCGGAATAGGCTTTTCTTTTAAGGACCAATTTGAGTGATGGACAAGTGTAAGTTTTTGATAGGCATGCACCACCTAAACTACTTTCATAATAGCTCTTGGATTCAGATACCGTAACCTATCATCGCACTCTGATTACATCTCTATAAAGACAAATTGCTTCATTAGGTTGTGTATCTCTTTGACATAAACTATCAGTATAGGATATCTGACAATCCATTTACTAGTTGATAGATTGAAATTCAAGGCAGAATCATCGAACACCGATAGCTAAGTAATCTGTTGTTGGCCAGCTACCCAGTTGTGCCATCAACATACCACTGTTGTCCTTCAAAATCACACCAATAGTTCCTTTCATTCTACTCCCACTGTCAAACCACAAATCAACTTTTTGGTACGCTAAACCATCATGTCAGTTGAATGCGTCATCATGCATAATATGGTTTGATTTTATTGATGCTAACTAGTGTGTCCGTATAGCGACCTTCCATGTCACATAATATCAAAGTATTATTTCTAAAAACTTTCTTCAGAATATAAGGACCTAGCCAAATAGGTATCAATTTACCGAGAAACGATTCTTTGTGTGCATCATAAAATAGAACCAACTGTCCAATCCAAAATTGATACCTCTTAGCTTTCAAGTCATGTAACTGTTTAATCTCTCTTTTCTTTCACTCTGTCTGCAACAACACCCGTACCTTTCATCAAGCCTAGCCAACATCAATAATCTCTGCTCAACAGACGGCTCAAAGGTAAGTCATGATCTTTAGATAATCTCAACGTTTCCAATTCAATTTCAATAGGCAAAATACTTTCAGCACCATATACTAGATAGAAGGGCAATTGTCCTATACTGGTTTTGAAATCAATATTATAGGCCCAAACAGCCGCATGTACTTTTGAGTTCCATTCACTCTTACTATCAGAGACTGCCTTCTTTATAATATCCACTAACTTCTTGTTAGTGCTTTTAACTTGCTCGTTCACTTGCGGGTTGTAAGGAGTTGTTTTATTATGCTTGACCAACTCTCTAACAAACATCACATCTCATGCAATAGTCATGACAATCTTTGAATAAAGTAGTCCACCAATAACCTACTCTTAAAATCTTTTGAGCTATGGTAGCACTAGCAAAATGCCCATCGCACACTAAATCATGGCATTTCTCAATGATGAATGGAACTTCAACCGACACCACACATCTTCGATAGATACCTTCAATGCATTTCTGATAAAGTCTTCCATCAAGGACCTGGAATATGAGGGCCTGCAACCTTTCCACCTTGGTAAGACCCTTTAGTAGTTGTTAGATATTTAGCGAGAATATGGTACCACTGGGAGATAGCCTCAATATCAAGTTTGAATAAGTTATTATTAACTTCAACATCCAACAATGGAATCTTATCAGCGGTTCCATTATCAGTATGATACAAATAGTCATGTGATTCAGCTTCCTACAAATTATATTCAAACAAGCAATCAAGCAAGACTAATAATCAGGGGGTCTCAAAATAGGTGCATTCATTAAAGCATTTTTTAGATGATCAAATACATGTTGATGTTCTTCAGCCCATATAAAAAGAGTATCTTTGGCATCAGCTCCACCAACGGCAATGTGATAGCCAATGCTACTGTAAAGGCCACTAGGGAAAACCCCTAAGATGAGGATAGGCGAACACAACAAGAGAGACTATGGAGCCAAACCACCCAACCAAACCTAGATCAAACCTAGATCTATAGCCCCCAAGCCATGCCATGTGAAAGCAAGAGGAGAAGAGAGAAACTGGTAACTTGAACCCAAGTTGTCGACGGGAGAATCCCTACCCCAATATTTAGAGAGTAGATTCCTATGCATGAACCCATGCAATCCCCATGCAGGTCAACTATAAATAGGTTACCTCTCTTCATGCAGTCCTCTTGCCTATATCCGTCACACGTACATGCACTACTCCATATGTCTCAGAGTGTCAGGGTCCTCTCAAGGTAATTAGTCACAAACAAGCCTCGACATGGAATTAAAGGAGTGACAAATAATCTCAAACACTGGAGGGCCGATCAACCATATTAGGACTATTCCATGTCCTTAGCTGAATACGGCCGTAACAACTACCTAAAACTGAACAAATTGCCTTCACATCATTGGGGGGTGACATTAACTTAACTTTATCTACTTTAGCAGGATCAGTTGGTATTCCATCTTTGCTGACAACATAACTAAGCAAAATTCTATAAGGAACTGCAAATGGACACTTCTATGGATTCAATGCTATAGATTTTGATTTACAAATTGAGAGACAAAGCTTAACATTTTGTAAATGCTCCTCCATAGTGTTGGTAGCAATACAAATATATCCATAGAAATTTTCATTGAATCAGAATCCAAAGTACCACAAGTAGATGCACCAAGATCAAGACTAGATTGAGATTCAAAATCTATCTTTGATTCTATGGCAAAAACACACTACTACATGCATTCAATCACTTCCAACTCTCACTCACACGTGTGGGAAGTGTTCCAAAAGTATTCTAAGTAAAAACAAGCTGCTCTCCTCGGGTAGAGAGAGAAAAACCATCATGAGCTCTCGGGTAGAGAGAGAAAGCTAGAAATTCAATGACACTCAAAATCCACTCAATCTCAAAATCAATTAGATCCAAAAGGAGCAGTACAATGATACTAATAGATTCATGAGCTACCACTATGCTTAACTATGATTGGATCACACTTTGCCACCTCTTAATCCTATTGGACCATTGATCCATGCACCTCTAAATTCTATTGGACTATATTCAAGCACACCTCAATTTTCTATTGGACCTCACAAGGTTCCACCTCTAAATCCTATTGGACCTCTTAAGCTTCATCAAACAAAAGCATGACACTTGTCTACACTCTAATTGGCACAAGTTTGGCTCTATTTTGGCTCAATATTGGCATTACAAGTGGAAATGGATAATTTGCCATCTATGCCAAATTTGACCCTATCAACATCCTACACCTAAATGCTTGACTATGAAATTCTATGAGACCCCTATATCAAACATTTTGATTTACTTCACAATTCTCCACACGTGGGAACATCCTCCACACATGTGAGATTCACTTACAAACTTCTATCATAAAAAATACCAAGCTAGATTTTTGCCAATTTCTCACAAATAAGTCGTTGGAGCATTACATAGTCCAAAATGCATTATGTGATAAGCATAATTGCCAAAGGAGTGGTGAAAGTTGTCTTCAGCTTGTCCTCATAAGCAATAGTCGATTATATCCTGCAAAACGTGAAAAAAATAAGACCCAAAACATGCTTAATGTATCAATTGATCTTTGGATAAATTTGACTGCACATCTACTTTCATTAACAAGCTAGAAATCATGCAACTACCATGCTAAAACTTGGAAATACATTCATATCTCATCAAAATCACTAAGATCGAATATAGTACTATTCCTTTCCATACATCAATACAACAACATTCACACATGTGGACTCAAGCTACGCAAGAAAAATTGCAATATACACATTAGAATTGAACATATCAAGAGAAAAATATGAAAGAGATGGACATAGAATCATAGATTATTTATAGCAGCAATAGTATCAATTGGCCACTTAGCCAAAAATGGTAGTTTCTAGGTACTTGTCTACTTAGCCTTATCTACTTGTCTACTTTGATAAACATATTAAGGACACTATTCTTAGGCCTTAGTGACAAAAAAAATCTACCTCTAAGTTGAAATTTCACTTTGGCCTCAAAATTGCCAAATTAGATCAACTTAACTAGTTGACATCTTTCACACTATCTCTTTAACTAGGTGTAGCATCAATTTTGATAGTATTCCAAGATGAGTTCTATGCTTTATGAACAAGTATTTTCCCAATCCTTTGGTAAAGATATTATCCTCACATTGATATGTTGAAGCTTCACCTCCTTTTCCATGACTGGTTCCCTCAGAAAATGATACGCCACTTCGATATTTTGCTCCTTGCATGAAAAACAAATTTTTTTGCCAAACTTTGAGCTGAAAGGTTATATCAATAGCCAATTGTGTTAAAATTGTCAAAATTTTGGCTTAGATTCATGATATTAAGTGTATGACTTGATCCCACACATGTGAGGCCTGTTCCCATGTGTGAATGTTAGGCCTAGATGTATTCAATTTGATTAGGTAGAAAAAATCTTGATCTACACGTGTGAACTAGTGAAAATCTAGTCAAGTAGAAAATTGCCATTTGGCACTCTATTGTTAGTTGATTATGCATACCAATGTGAGTAATGGAGGTTTCCCACGTGTGAAAGGATATTCTCATGTGTGTACATATCTGGATAATATCAGTAGATCATAGGAGTTGATTATGCAAGTTCCTAGAAGTTAGGAAAATTTCCTCAAATCAAGAAATATCAAGGTGATGCAATGGCATCAATCTAGAAATCAAAGAGGTGGGAGCTTATCTAGCATTGATTGGTGGATCTGACAATGATGTGGCATTCCACACATGCTAGGCCTGTTGAGTCGCCATGACAGGTCGAAATGTACTTGATCTATATATAGATCATCGTTGTGAATATCAAATTTGATGAGAGATCTTGATTTTGAGGCAAATCCATGTTGTTTTTACCATTTGTGTTGTTATTTCATGCATTGAATGCTATCAATAGGTAGTGTACTTCACTCGCTGTCCACTGTCCATACTCTTATAGGTTTTCACACATGTGAAGTCTCCCCTCCCATCCATTAAATTGATCTAAATACTTGTTGTTCTTGCAATTAAGTGTTTTTCCATTTATGGTCCAAAATTTAAAGAATTTAACATGGTATTAGAGCCAACTACAAGAAACTATGTATTTGGTCAATGAGCTCCCCCAAAATTAGTAAATTTTGAGTTTTTGATCTAGTTTTGAGGGGCAGCTTCATAATTTTTGGATCCAATTCGATTGGTGGATGTAGGTGTATAGTTCACACATGTGGGGGCCAAACCTGTTTTCAAGTGCCTAAGTTTGAATTGATCTCATATTCACACACACATCCTTTTGAAAAAATTTCATGCATTATCTAGATCAAACTTCATAGTTTCTAAATCAATGATTAGATCTTGTATTGGATCATTGATGTGAATGTTTGAGATCTTGAATCATGCTTCAAAAAGTGTTTTTTAGAACTTGATAGGGAGTGGTGAGAACTAGGGAGTTGATTTCCATAAATCAAAGGTCTAGGGAGTGATTTGCTAGATTTGTGAATTGAAACTCATTGTACCATCATCCAAGCTTTATGCTAGATTGATTGGAAAGAGACTAGAAGCATTTTGAGTGCTAGAACTCTACCTTTGAGTCATTCCAAAAAGTAAAATCTTTGTGAATTTCAAGAGCTAAATCATTCAAAATGGCATCCATGGGTGGATTCTTCCTAGAGGCCAATGAGAGACTTACATCCACAAACTATGCCATATGGAAAGTGAGAATGGAGTCACATTGATGCTCCTTGATCTCTATGACATTGTCCAAGAAGAGGAAGATGAGCCTATTGGTGGGAAAGAAAATTTAGATACAAAAAGAAGGCTAGATTGGCCTTACCAAGCATCAAGATGAATGTGAGCAATGATCTCTTGAAAGAGGTGTCATCTTGAATATCGGCCAAGGAGTCTTGGGATTCATTGAAAGGAATCTATGAATCCAACAACACTTCAAGGATTTTCATGCTTAGAAATCAAGTACTTCAAAGCATGAAGGGAAGTGGTGAGAGTGCACAAGAGTATGTGCTTAGAATCAAATCTTTGAACAAAGAATTGGCTTCCATTGGAGATAGAATCCAGGACAATGAACTTGCAAGTCATTCTCAATGGACTAGGTGATGATTACACTAATCTAGTCCAAAGTTTCTCCATCCAAGACCATCTACCTACTATTGACAAGCTCCATAATGTGCTTGTGGCCTAGGAGAGTAGGATGCAACATCTCAAGGCAAGGATAGGATATTTGTCCTAGATAGATGGCATAGGATATATTCCATTATGTCTTGGATCTTAAAAAGGAATAGATCCCGATAATGTTCTTTATGTACCATCCATCACAAAGAATTTGTTGAGTATTTTGGACAACTCATGGATAATGGATAAGATGTGCACTTCAAGCATGGTAGTTGTTCCATAATGAAGAATGATAAGTGCATTGCTAATAATATCAAGCAAGGAGGATTATCCAAGTTGCATGCTAATGTTGTCATTGGAAGTGTGAACATGGCAAGGGAGGAGCTTTCTCAAGTGGAGTTGTGGCACAAAAGTTAGGCCATCCTAACTACAAAGCTATGGAGTCCATGATTTCCAAGGAGATAGCACTCGGGCTTCCCAAATCCATATCCAAGTGTGGCAAGCTTTGTGAATCTTGTGGTCTATCCATGACACATAAGCAACCATTTAAGAGATCTATGGATAAATCTTCTTATACGCTCAGATGTACACTCATATTCACATGTATCTAATGGTGGAGCTTCTATGTATGTAACCTTCATAAATGATTGTTCAAGATACACATGGATCTATCTTTTGTCTAAGAAAAGCTTAGCGTATGATTCCTTTGTAAAGTCTAAAACTCTTGTGGAAAAGAAACTTAATGCTAGCATCAAAGTGTTAAGATGTGATAATGGAGGAGAGTACATCTCCAATAGCATGAGAGATTTTTGTGAGGCATTAAGAGAGAATTCACATGTTCTTACACCCCCCAACAAAATGGGGTGCCCAAGAGAAAGAATAGATCATTATGTGAATGTTCTAAAGCATTAAGGATATATGCCTCTCTACCTATTTCATTTTGGGGAGAAGCCATTACTTGTGCAAATTATTTGTGTAATAGGCTTCTAATAGTGCCATTGGTGAAATCTGTGAAAAATAGTCAAAAATCTATCTTGGTGATTTTATGATTTTATGTTTGTGATTACATTTCACATGTGTGGATTCACATGTGTGGAGCATGTTCCCACATGTGTAAAATATTAGAAAAGTTTATAATGTTGACTTTAGGGGTATCATAAAGATTGCTAGTCAAGCATCTTGGTGTCACTAGGTGATAGGGCCAATTTTGGCTTTAGAGGTCAAATGGTCAAGCACACATGTTTTGTCATGATTAGGCCAAAATTCAATTGTGATGTAGCTCAAGCTAGTTAGGTTGCTTACACATGTCAAGTTTAGGTTTGATGAGTGATGCACCCTATGTGGTGGCAAAAGTCAAAGGGTCCAATCATAAGGGAGAGATGTGTTGGAAGGGCCCAATCAAAAGTGAAAGATGTTGCATCACACATCCACTAGGATTAGAGAGGCTACATTTAAGGGGTCCAATAGGAATTAAGCTTGGATCTCCACGAGTTTCTATATGTACTTTCATTCCCTTCATTAATGTATAAGAGATCTATGAGTTTTTTGAGTCAATTTGGAGATTTGCCAATTTTGCTTGTAGAGTCTTCTCTCTCTCTAGATGAGCCCAAAAATGGTATTTTCTCTCTCTACCCGAGGAGAGGAGCTTGTTGGGACTTATTTTATTTCATGAAATCTTCCACACGTATGAAACACCTTTTGGTAATGAATGAATGCATGTAGAATGGTTTTTTGCCTTAGATCTTGTCATTGATCTTATGATTTCAATCAATAGCTGATCTATAGTGCATGAGCCAAGTTAGGAGATCAATTTCACACATTAGTACATTTCCACATGTGTGAATTTTCACATGGTATCAGAGCCTACCTAAGTATTTGATGCATGTTTCATCCAAAGTTTCAAAAACTTCATGAAAATCAAGATCCAGAGAGTGTTGATTGCATCTCCCATGCTATCTCAAGGAAATTTCGATCAAGAGGGTTCATTATTATAACGACTGAATCATTTCAAGTATTGTACGGAATTCAGTTCTCAAGCATGTGTGAAGTACAGCCAAATTCATTTGGAAAGTTCTCTTCCAAGTTAGATCCAAATTTGGTGCTAGATAGCTTGTTTGAAAGCTAGTTTTGTCTAGTTTTTGTAATCCATTTGGTAGAGCCAATCAAAAGTTATATGCTTTTGAAGAGGGTTAGGTAGGCCACCTATACCTATGTGGCCACATTTGGTTTGATCATATCTTGCTAGTTTGACCAAAAAATTCAAGAAGAGGCTTGCCAATGTCATCTATTTGAGATCTAGTCAACTTTTTGAGGTCATAGCCACATTGTTTCTTACAATTCCATTGCATTAGAGTGATTTGTGGATTCTTTGAGTGTTTCACACGTGCCAGAGATAGTTTGACCCAAACTTTGCATCTACTCCATCAGTTGATGAGAGGCTGATCTAGTTTGAGAGAGATTGGTAGAGCTAGTGAGATCCATCTCACATTTTCTTGCAAGATCTTGCATAGGAGTTGGTAGTACACCTTTATTGGATCCTATAGTGAGAGAGAAGCAACACTTTATTGTCTAATATTCACTACTACATGGCATCTATGGGTTCCTTTCTATTGGAATCTAGTGAAAGACTATCTACCTCCAGCTATTCTATTTGGAAGGTTAGAATGGAGTCAATCTTGATACTCCAAGATGTGATGGACATTGTTCTTGGGATTGAGGAGCCTCAAGTCCTTCAAGAAGTACAAAAGTATAAGAAGAGAGCTGGGATGGCTCTCCATTTTATCAAGATGAATGTCTCTAATAAGATTTTGAGAGAGATTGGTGCTTCTACTTCGGCCAAGGATGCTTGGGATACTCTCAAAGCAATCTATGAGGCCAAAAACACCTCTAGGCTTCTCAATCTTAGAAATCAAATATTCCAAAGTTATCAAAAGAGTGATGAGAGTGCCACTAATTATGTTTTGAGAGTGAAAGACATTCATAGGGAACTTGCTTGTATTGGAGATTCCATCAAACAAAGTGAGCTAGTCCAAGTCATACTCAATGGCTTGAAGCATTAGGGGATATTGGAACTCAAAATGGGCCCTTTGTCAAGATGCTATTTTTGACTTCGCATGCTTTCAACGCTTATGTGTCCCAATGAATGGTGTCCATCTGTGATGAATTGTAACAGTGGTTGACGGACGGAAATTGTATTTAACTTTCCCGGCCAAATTTTTGTGATTTTCAAATATCCCGTCGGGCAGAACAAACAATTGTGATTGGACCATAGTTACTGCTTGAATACTCTTATGTTGCCCGTCATTGTTCACTCAAGGTTGATTTGACGTCAATACTTATAAACTGTGGTTAACTAATCCTTGTAGTTTAGGAACTTCTTGTCATTCATAGGTATACCTCTCATTTTCTTAATTCTATCTCTTATTTTGGATTGTCATTCTTAGGTTTACCTCTCAATCTCTACATTCTCTCCGTTCTCAGCTTGCGTACTCGTATTTTTGACTAATGGCTACACATAATCGGAGACCAAGAGGAACCATTGATGTAATCCATATTTGCAATGAAAAATTTGCAGAAGATTAATGAATACCAAGAATATATCGAAAATATCAATGGATCTTGATGCATCCCTCTACAAAAGACTCATTCCGAAAAAGAAAAAGATCGGATAACATATATAGAAGCTCTTGGAAAGGCAGGATAATGGTTTTTAAAGTATCACCTGCCGGTCAATCTATCACGGAAGTTTTAGTTCAGCATGCTTATCTTCACAATGAGCTCAACATTTGTAATCTGAATCCAAATGATAGAAGGAAATGCAATTGTAAGTTTTCAGATTCAATTTCTTTAGAGTTAGCATTTTCTTTAAGTTATATTTTTCTTGAGATGTTTTTGTTGGCTTTGCAGATTTGTATCCATCAAATTTCGTTGAATGGCAATCAGTTCAGTCGATTGCAAGAATAATAGATGTCATACATTCGGATATCGGTATTTTACAATATAAAGGTCGTTCTCCAAAATCACGTTTAGAGTCAGGAGTTTTTTTTTTTTTATCACACCTATTTTCCTGATAAAAATGGTTTAGTCGGTAGATTAGAGCCATATCCTCTACCAGATTTTTCGAGTGAGGAATGGATTTCTCCTAATGCAGCAATTTCAGAAAGTTTTCGATCTAGGCTATATATTGATATTCAGAGTATATTAGAATGTAGCACTGGATCAAAGAATAATAGATTAAGTTGGTATCTACCTTTCACTATTTTTGTTGATTTTTTTTTCAAATGCAATGTTCGGAGAATGAAAACAATGTTTATTTGTAAGGACTTGAGTGCCGATATAATCGCCGAGTTGTTGGATGATGGTTGGGATACAAAACAAAATCAGCAAGTTGAGTGCAGAGTATGTTACTCATCCATGACATTTAGATATCATATCGAAAAACAAATGCTCACTTTGCTGCTGTATTATAGAAGATGGATTAAATGCAAAAATATTTGGAAGCCACTTGATCAAGATTTTGGTATAAATTCTCAAGAATATCATCGTGCAGACTTTTGAAATCAGGATAATCAAATGCAGCCATGAATTGAAGGGGAAACAATGCTACATCTATAAACAATGAGGTCTGGAAAAACTCTATCCAATATTGAATGGCCCCACCTCCTACATTGTCACTTAGCATTTTATCCCTACTTTCTAATTCACCTGTGTCTAAAATAGAAAGAGAGAGACCAACATTGGTCTTCGGCATCCTAAAACTGTATCGAGGACCTAAACCTTTAAGATACGTGTTTAACAATTGGTCATACTGTACATATTGAGGAGTATTTACAAGGCAAGTGTAGGGGGTGACAGAAGTAATACATATAAACCAGAAAAAGAATTGTCATTCAAAATTGATTCTACCTTTACATTAACAAAATCATCTAAATCATTTCCTAGAACAGGTGGAGAGGAGCTAATATTTATGGGGGTAGGAGAAGGAGATTTATTAGGAAAGGAAGATTTAGCAGGAGATGTTAAAGATGGAGTTCTGGGAGGAGGAGAATTGGGAGGAGAATGCCTAGAAGAAAGAATTTCATCCATAGGAGATGGCTTGGAAAAATCCCTCGCTTTATTTGGAGGGTCAAGAGACCTCCTCTTCCCGCTCTGTAGATGAATAACAAGCCGGGATGGTTGAGATTGCTTTCGTTTTCTCCTCTCTGAATCTTGTTTTGGAGGAGAGGAGGGAGCAGGTCTAAAGTATTCTGCAAATTTGTCATATGTGTCCCAAAGCCTAAACACAATGTTGAAATCCTTGGGCATGATGGTCACCCTCTTGGCATGGACAGCTGCAACAACAGTATCAGAAAAAAATTTCACCTGTAAATCCTCATATGCAGTGTGCAGTGCCTCAATTGCCGTTACTGTCCATCTCACATCTGTAGATAGACTTCTTGTAACCTGCCTAATGGATCTCTATATGTGAGCTTTCAGAATCATAAGATTATTTGTCTTCTGTAGCTTTCGAATATCCTTGAGCCAGAGTGGGTCTCTTCTTCTGCCCCTTGTCCTAGGAGGTGGTGGTGGTGGACGAGGTGATGGTTGTGAACTTCTCTACCCGTCTGTGCCATTAATGACCAATATCGGATCAGCGCGCGAAGAAGGTGAACCCAAGATCAGAACTCAGGTAGAGCGCGTCGAACTGATACTTGAGCTCTACAAAACTGATACCTAGTAGCGGATGGGCACGCGCGAGTAATTGTGGTTCGTAAGAAGTTTGTCTCGAACGTGTTGTATCACTATCGCATGGATGTAGAGAACTGTAAGAACTTTAAGCAAAAAAATTTCAACCTATCTCATGATATCAAATTGACGCGACCCTTTCCAAAATCTGCACCTACTCCAGTTGATGTAGATGATGCAGATACTGATATAGGGGTCGAAGTTGAACTATGGCTTCAAATTATCAAAAAAATTTCCCTTGTTCTATAATCCTCTCTGATTCTCTTCCATCTGCAACTCCTGTTAATCAATTAACTCTACTCGATGTTCCCTTATATTTTATAAATAATGAAAGTTATATTTCATTTAATTATATAGAAGATGTTTTTAATTTTAGAGAGGATGAAATCCTCTCAATTTTCGCTCAAAATTTATTTGAGTTTTCTGACATTGTTGATTACTCATATGATGACCTTGAAAGTGAGATAGATTATGATAAAGATGGCAATTGGAAACCTAGCAATGAGGCCTTGGAGGCCATGATTGAAAAATCTAAAGCCTATGAAAAAACTTTGCCTATAGAGGAGGAATTTTTGGAATTCCAAAAAAAATATCCCCCAAGGCATAGATATATCCCCTCCGAAAAGTAGAGGCCATTGGAGGACATGACATTAGTAGAGCAAAGATCCACGAACGAGATTCCTTTGCAGTCCAGTACGAGAGAAAGGCATACGAGCAAAACGAAACCCGTTTTGCTCTCACGCTCCAAAGAGTACCAGCTAAGATCACACAAGTATCCAGAAGTACAGAGATCTGATCTGATGGCATGACGTCAACAAATACTTCCTAGGTTGTGGCTAATCTGCCACTCTTGTAACTCCCTGACTAGTTGCTTAATCACTCTAATCTTAGATTTACATAGAGCGACCATGCTTACTAGATGATACTTGACATATAGATCAACAAAATACACATAGTGTAATAACGTAATAGTCTGATGCTAGTAAGCAATCAAGACAAAAAATACTGAATACTTGTCTGCCTGCGTGCGAAGACAATTCGGTCTAGGATCCGAAGATCCAACTGTCCGCTAGTAAAGCGAGACAATTACTCGTGAGAGAACCGTGTTTCTCTCACGCCAATGCACTACATGAATATGCACGTAGTGCTCAAAGAATCAGAGAAAAGAAATCAATAGATGATATTGTAGCCTTCGTGCACATATAAATTCGTGTTATGTCTGATCTCAAAAATGTTTCTGTTGTTAATCACGTGTCTGAGTTTCTTCTTGTTCATTTTGAATTTCGCACTTTGGTTGAAACCATGTTGAATGCTATATTAATTTATGAGCATAGATCAGTAGTGACTGACTACACTTTGGAGGACTGAAGTAGTGATTCAGCTGGCAGTGTCTAGTGATCTCCTCTGAACTCCATCTGAGACGAAGAGAGCCGTGCTTGATTCGCCTATGCGAAAGTTTCGCGAAGCCGACAAATTCATCAGTCATCACAATCAACAGTGGTATCAGAGCGCACCCTGTCAAATTCTAACATAGCCAAAGTAGCTATCAGCTCCAAGAGGCCAAGCATTCAGACAATCAACCATCAACAAGGAAACAGACTTCAAGAAGCAATGGCTTCAATCAGCAGCATACAGAGCAAGATCTACACGATAATTGATTCTTCAGGATCTAACTTTCTAGTCTGAAAAGTTAAGCCATCTTTGATACTCAAGGGTGAAAGACTCTTCCCCTGGGTGGATGGCACAAAAGAAATGCCTACAACAACAGACAAGGAGCTACGCGAATGGAGGGAGAAAAATGACAAGGCAGTAGCCTTGCTATCATCTTCCATCGAAGATAGTCTCACACTTGACCTGGCTACACTCTCCAAGGCTAAAGAGATGTGGGATGCATTACTCACTAGATTTCAGACGAAATCAAGAAGTCAGATCATGATGCTGGAAGATCAACTGACGAATTTGTAGTGGGATGGAAAAGACCTCACCTCTTTCATAAGAAAGATGAAAGATCTGTTTCTATCACTACATAACTCTGGAGCAGAGAATGTAGTGTCAGCTGAGAAGCAGCTCATGTATCTGTTGAGAACCTTGCCCAGATCTTTCCAGATGGCACGAACCCTGCTCGCGAAAGATCCCGCCGCTAAACCTCAAAAAGGCGATTGCCGAGATTCGAGAGGAAGTCAAGGCCAGAGAACATCTGGATCACAAAGATGGTTCTGACTAGGCTCTCTATGGCAACAAAGAAAAATCAAAGAAGCAATTTAAGCCTAAGAGGGAGTCCAATTAAAGGCATGATCGTGACCAGCAAGCAGAGGGAATAAGCAAGGGCAACTGGAATACCAAAGGGAGTTCGAAACAACAAGGTGCAGACAAGAAAACTTGTGTGAGATGCAGAAGAGACGGGCATACAGTAGATACCTGCTGGCTCAATCCCAAGATTGAGTGTAACCATTGCCATAAGAAGGTTCACGTGGCCATGGATTGCCCCCAAAACCCAAGGAACAAATCAGCACAGAATAGACAGGAGAACATTAATAGTTCATCCCATATCGAGGAGCCCGAGAGCTCAAAGATGGCGAAGAAAGAACGAACAGAAGTTGTTTGACTACCTACATCTATGAAGATGTGTGTGCAGCATCAACGTCTGACACACATGAGGTGATCCTAGATTCAAGAGCCACCTCACACTTCGTGACATCAAGACGGATAATGTTTGATTTCAGAAGTGTAGATCCTTCAAGATTCATAGTTCTTGGAGATGGATCTAAACATCAAGTGAACGGCATTGGTTCACTATGGCTCAACACCAACGGCAGAGACAGACGACTCGAAGACATTCTGTTCGTGCCTACTCTGCAACAAGACTTGCTCTCTGTAGCAAGAATAGTAGATGCAGGGATGCGTGTGATGTTTTCTAATGAAGCATATAACGTGATTGACGCCAGTACCAATACTCTCATCGCTCAAGGCAGAAGGGAAGATAACAATCATCTGAAGGTACGTCTACTTGAAGATCAGGTGCATCAGACTCATGACGACTCACCAGACACTCTGTAGTACAGAAGACTCTGCCACATAAACTCAATGCCACTTTATCAGGCAAGTCATCATGGAGCAATAATAGGGGTCAGCATCTCGAATGCAACCAGTTCGACCACCTGTGATGCATGTTTGAAAGGCAAGATGTCACGCACTCCATTCGTCAAAGACTCCTACAGAACGACAAAGATTTTGGAGCTAGTGCATTCTGACATCTGTGGACCATTCAACGTGATCTCAGTAGGAGGTTTGAAATATTATATAACTTTCATTGATGATTTGCCAGAGTGTACTTTATTCAGAATAAATTTGAAGTGCTCGATAATTCATAGAATATGTGAATTGGGTAGAGAGATGTACAAGCAGCAAGGTGAAGCAGAAACATATCGAGATGGCGAATATATCTCGAATCGCTTCACTGACTTCTGCAATGATCATGGTATCATTCACAGAAGAACTGCAGCCTACAGTCCGCAGCACAATGGTGTTGCTGAATGAAAGAACAGGACCCTAATGGAAGTAGCCAGATGCATGATGGCCTACTCGAAGGCTCCAAGGGCACTGTGGGCTGAAGCATTAGCTATAGCGGCATACATCCAGAACAGGACATGTAAGTCTGGTGTTCCTCACACGACACCACATGAGCTATGTTGGGGTAGAAAGGCCAACCTGTCTCACATCAGAATCTTTGGTTGTGTAGCTTATGCACATATTTCTGATAAGCTCATAAGACAGAGATTTCTGGTAGGTTATGGCAACAATTCGTCATACTACAGAATCTACATGCCAGACACGAACTCTATGAAAACAGTGAGAGATGTCAGATTTGATGAGAGTAGGCCAATGGCCAATGATGATCCTGTCAGCTACAAAGTTCTGGAGAGACAGTACTATGACCTGCCACCAGTGATAGAGGGAGCAGCAGACGAACACGAAAACGAAGATTTTCGAGTTGTCTCCCATTTGAGCGACAAATCTGACGAAGAAAGATTCGAGAGGCAACCTGTCACCATAGTTCCTGTAAACCAAGATGGTTCTGGACCGAGCAGAGCAGAAAAGGGCAAAGGCATAGCTGTTTCAGGAGGATCTCCCAGAAGGTCGACAAGACCACGAAGAGCGCCAACAAGGTATGTGCCAGGCAGCTCAGCTTCCACATCAGAAGAGTTCTGCGGGTTCAGTGGCGAACCACAGACTTTCAAGGAGGCGATTAAAGGTCCATGAAAGGACAGATGGATCCAAGCCATGAACGAAGAGATGGAGTCCATGAGGAAGAACCAGGTATGGACGTTGGAGCCATTACCACATAAGTGCAAGACTGTCAAATGCAAATGGGTCTTCAAGCTCAAATACGGACCAGATGGAAATGTGACGAAATACAAGGCAAGACTAGTAGCGAAGGGTTTCTCTCAGAGATATGGTATTGACTATTCTGAAACTTTCTCTCATGTCGTCAAACATTCGTCCCTACGTCTATTATTTGCATCTGCAGTAGCTTATGACCTCATATTGCTTTTGTTAATTCTCACATAGATTGATTCTGGCAATGTCTCAAAGCTATCACACTTTGGAATAATTAGACATTATTTATAGGGAATTTGGGAATTGAGACTCCTCCATTTTCTCCTTGCTTAAATATATGGAAGCTAACATAATTTAAGTTTTGCTTTGTTATGTTTTGTACAAAATTCATTAATCTATAATTAGCATTTCAAGAGAAAAATAATGGTGATGAAGGATCTATGTAGAACCTTCTCTTGTCTCATGCTCAAGTCAAGGATAAGTTGGATAAACTTATATCAACAAGAACTTGAGTAGGTGGCGAGGACATTAATGCAAGTAAAAACGTCAAGTCACCTACTCATACTAATGTAACAAGGTAGTTATAGGTAGTGAGTGGAGTCTTTAATAAAGAGATGTGAAAAGGAGGTCAAGAAGTGTGTAATTGAGAGTCTTGTAACTTCTAAGCATGAAGTTGTGAATGTGTTCCACTCAAAGTTTGAAGTCATTGCAATAGATATATCCTAAGAAACTTTTCTCTCTTACATCACTTGTATTGTATTCTTTTTTCTACTCTCTCTCTCTCTCTCTCTCTCTCTCTCTCTCTCTCTCTCTCTCTCTCTCTCTCTCTCTCTCTCTCTCTCTCTCTCTCTCTCTCTCTCTCTCTCTCTCTCTCTCTCTCTCTCTCTCTCTCTCTCTCTCTCTCTCTCTCTCTCTCTCTCTCTCTCTCTCTCTCTCTCTCTCTCTCTCTCTCTCTCTCTCCTCTCTCTCTCTCTCTCTCTCTCTCAATGTAAAATTTCTTCCTATGATAGCATCTCCCTCACTTCTCTTGTGCTCTTAATAATAGAATGTTCTCATAATAGTCACATTCACAAAAAAAAATCCTTATGAGTGGTCTCAAATCCTGCATTTTGGTTTTGTTGTCGAGACCGCTTTATGTTTTAGAGATTTCTTGTGGGGCTCTATAAGATCCTCAAATGCTTGTTGATACACTTTTTAGTATCTGTTTTTGGGAAATCTTGATAATATGATCCACATTGAAAAACACTCATATTGAGCTCCCATTTGTTCTGAAGGAATGCGAATTGAAGTAGTTCTTTGTCAAGTCTCAAGAACATCTTATTCTTTGTAGCCTTGACCATTGTTCACTATGTTGATTATAACACAACTTAATTATAGAGCAATGCTAAATTGAATCTATATAGTTCAAAAGATCATACACAAACATAAACACTCACGTGAGCACAATGATTTGTCTTGTAAATTCCTTCCGGAGGCAGACCAACCACAAACAACCTACATTATTATAGATTAATAAAGTAATAGCCTACATACAATATTTGGTACCACAAATTGGTAAGCGAGAAAACTAAGATCCACACTCTGTTTTTCACTACTTACATACGATTAAAAAAGTACAGCCAGATTGCTTATATGGCTCATAAACTCAAAACCCTATAGTATTAGATATGTCACAATAAAGTAGGAGCAAAATTTTTGGTATCAGGTGCATGTATGTAACTCTTGCAAAGTGTCCAACAAATAGCTCATTAACAAGAATTAGAACGTGAGGCAAGTTGTAGCTGACTTCAAGGTGCATCATAAAGTCAATTTTTAGGTCATTGGAAGCTATGTAGCAAAATGTATGGTTCTCTAAGTGAGAGCCTCTTTGATTCTAGTGGTTAAAAAAAACCTTAATGTATTCTTCCAATTCTTGAATATGAGAGATCTAGAGATGTTTGTAATTTTGTTTTCCTCTAGAAAATTTAATTGAGTGTTCACATTGGTAGGACATTTCTCTTATTTAAGCAATTGTGCTTTTTGGTTTTGTATTGATGTTGAGAATGAAAAAATTTATGGTTTTCATGGCCCTTGTGGTGGAGACCCAAAGGTTTATCTTAGGAAGTTCAAACCAAGCTTGTTGTATTGTCTCCCTTAAAAGTCCATGCTAGAAGAACAAAAGGCGCATGGAAAACATCATGAGGTTGATCCATTCGCCTCATTAAATTTTTTGGAATAAAGTAATCAAGCAGGTTTTTTTTTTTTTTGATGAATTTGATCAACATTGGCGGATGGACTTTTTCGAAGAACAATAAATCAATTTGCTCAACCTTGAAAATGCATCATCAACTGAAGAATCTCATTGGTCTTATAAGTTAGGAGCTTCAACTATAATTGACTTCAAATCTTCTCTACGATAATTATTTATTGCAACTTGTGCAAGGCGAGGAACGAGAAATTTATGTGGGCTCAAGAAAAAATAGGCAAATTATAAAAGCTGCAAAAATGAAGTGGTGCGGCAATCTACATGAAATTCAAATTGGAAGTCATGTTGCACTTCTAGCCTCAAAAAATAGCAAAAGACATCCATTTAAGATTGCCAGAGTGCTTGGATTCATTCAAAATAGTAACCAAACAAAAATACTACAAGTCCACTAGTTGCGCCACTTCAACGAATGCTTTTCTGGAAAGGTAATGTTATAAATAGATCCAAAAGGCAAGAAAAAACAATTGCCTAAAAATCAACCAAGGGTCGATGATTTGAATTTATAAGATGTAGATGTTTTGGCTTTTAATTCTAAGTCAACAATGACCAATCATCTACGAAAGTCAACTATAGCCATATTGAAAGAACAACTTGGATTAATGGGACAACCATCATCCTCAACTCATCAGCAATAAAGAAAAGTTGACTTATAAGGTTTCTTGTCGACATTGGACGTTGATTTTGAGGAAGATATGCTAGTTGACTCGGATGAAGAAGACGGGTATTCCAGTTCATCAATTGAAAACGAGCGTGTTCAGAATATGTCATTCTGAATTGAGAGGCATTAATGAAAATTCCTTAGAAAATGTACTTTGAAAAAGTAATATGTAAATATAATGCAAGTCCTTTTGTATTTCTTGATACAATTTGTGTTGTCTTGAAATGTTGTTTTATTTCTAATTATGATGGTTTTATGAAGTTTGTGAAAAAAACTTGTAGTGCTCTATTGATAATATGCATTTTTTGACATTTTTTTTGGATATAATTTAGAGATTAATTATAAAAACACCATGGTTTTGGCCTAAAAAAAGGTGATCTAAAAAATACCAAAAAAAATTACTCTTTTTTAAGTTAGTCCCAAAAAAATTGTCATCGGATTAGTAGAAATTGAGATTCGATGTGCTCTGTCTTGATAAATAAAATCCTATTTCAAGAAAAGTATAGTAGTTTCATAATGGAGGTGTTTGGCTTACTTCAGGTTTCAAGTGAGAAGGTGAAGGCTTACCAAGAGAATACTACGTGTTGCGATTTCCTCAACATCATTCATCTCTTGCACAAGTAATCCAACGCTAAATCTCCTAGCCAACATAGCCACATGTAGAGAAATCATGGCTTTTTATTGGCTTCCACATTTTTATATGTGAACAACTTAGTTCCCAATCCTCTAGCACATCAATCAGTAGTCTCTTGCTTTGCTTTGTCCTTGTCCCTTTCTACTTTAGATGGATGTTTATCCATCATATTCTTTATGCTGCAAACTTATTTGCTTCATCTACACACGAGCTTATTTGCCACATCTACACACGAGCTTATTTGCCATGTCTACACACAAGAGCTTATTTGTCTTGTACACACACACACACACACACAGAGGCTCATATACACCCTATTTACAAGCACACAAGCTTATATGCTTTGTCCACGCACATGTTTATTTGTCATGTCTCTCCTATAAATGACATAGATATCATCATATTTCAAAAAAAAAAAAAAAAAAAAATCTGCAATAATAATTGTGCCATGAATATTCAACTTTATTTAGCTAGCATAAGCTCAAAAATTTTTTCCCATAACAATAAGATAAAAAATTATGTGTGGTCCACAGATCTAGCTTTGTTTCTTTTATTTTATGCACTAGGTTTTATTTTAAATCTTTTCAAAGCAGACTCCCTACATTGACAACACTTGATTGACTTAAACGTTTATGACTACTTGGTACTGAAGATTGAAATTTTGGTATAGAATTGACATCAAGTATGACATTGTAACAAGATAAGTTTAGATTCTCCTGTGTATTGCAAATAAGTAAATGATAGCACTTATGCAATGATCACGTCCACTATCCGCCTACAAGGGCAACAAGTTTTCTTGGTAATGATACTTTAAATGTAGCACCAATGTTAGTCTATTGGCTCATGTGATCAATATCAATGAATCACTTGTTGTGATAGTCAATTTCAACCAAACACATATATATTTGATTGTTCACACACAAGAACTCACAAAGTTTACAAATTGATTGAGATAGTTACATAAATGAGGATATGCTTGGGCATTGATATGAATGATCTTGTATGGCATTTATACTAAAACGGCAACGCCATTGAAGAAATCATCCAACAATATGCTTTCCAATAAAATATGTAATTTCAAATTTCAAACTTTACAAATTTGAGTTCACGTGCATAGAGTTGAAGTCTAAAATGCACAAAGTTCATAATTAAGTTCATCCTTGCTTTCGTTATATAACATGGATGGCATGGTATCTCCATTCCCGTTTTCATGTACCCTCAAATCTCATCAGGGATGTTTTTGTTCGCATTCCCCATACCTATTTGAGATTGCAATCCAATTTCCTGGTCAGTATGTCCTTAGCCCACATCTTCAAGAAATTTCATCTTCGATATCGCAAATTGCTGTAAAAAAAATAGAGATTCGCTGCAAATCACTATTGTTTTTGGTAGAAATCTCACGGAAAAAAAAATTATGTTCACGAATCGCTGTTTTTTCCTTTCTTTTGGTAAGAAAATTGCACAAAAAAAATTTATGTTAACAATTCGCTGCAGCAATAGCAATTCACTGGAACTTTCTCACTAGGCATAGTTTTCTTAGATTTTCCATCGTTGAAATGTATTCTTGGTTCCTGAAAGTAATCTCTTGAGCTTATTACCTGATAGCCTGTAGAGTTCAATCTGCATGTCATCACCACAAGATGTTCTTGTCCTGAGTCTGACCAGAAAGCACCGTGGGTCCTTACATTAGCAGCTCAAGAGCTCAGCTTTCATCCTCATGAGTCATAACACAATTTGTTTCATTTTCATGATTCTTGCAATTATGATTATTACAAGGATTTATTTTGGAAATCAGTAAACAGTTTCTTTTCAGGTATCAGTTCAAGATTTCCTTTCATATGTTGGTTTTTATATTACCCTACCCTGCCACTTATGCCCAAAATATGATGTACAGGTCCTTGTCCAGCATCCAGCAGGAACTTTTAATTGGAGTAAGGGCTAGCTGCTTGTAATAGAAAAAAATTTCAAAAATCTCAAATC